>NDGM011052787.1:0-18674 GCA_002564305.1 Octomys mimax | reverse complement strand
CCTGGTTCTGGCTGCCTGCTAGGTGAGTTGATGGGGGTGGAGAGGCCATAGGTGCCCTTGCTAGCAGGTGACCAGGTGGTGGCAGCAATGGGATGGGGAGAGGTACCAGACCCGAGACCCCTGTGAGACAGCATCTCAGGCCTGAGCCAGTGTGGGGTTTGAGACTTTGCCACCCCTTCATCTTTTGGATCAGGGTGGCAGGCCCAGCCTCTCCCCTAGACCCTGTGGCCTCTGTTGACAGCCACCCCGCCCACCAGACAGTCCCAGTGTCCCTTCGTGCTGCCCCACATCTCCTCCTCAGCTGGCTCTCATCCTTTGCTCTCGCTTCTGCCCAGCTCCTCCTTTAGCCCTTCTCTTGGTGGATGATTTATGGATTCTTCCTCCTCGTTTCCTGGTCTCCAGGAGCAGTGGTTGGGAAGGGAGGGCACTGCAAAAAACAGTTCTGGTCCCATCCCCGCCTCCTGTTGCCCCTTTAAAGGAAGCTGCAGGATTAGCAGGGTTTAAGAAGAATCGTGCCTTTTCACTGCCCTGGGGCTTGGTTTTTATTCTTTTCAAAGTTCTAGGACACCAAAGCAGGAGGAAGAAAAAAAAAAAAATGAACCACACACACAGACAGACACACTCACCCAGGAACAGCTGCAAAGAGTCTTGAATTGGATTGTTGCTTTCCCTCATTCACCAGCAAGCAGAGGAGCTGGAGGTGACACAAGGACTTGAAACAGACCTTGTTGTCTGGATGATGTAGCAGTAGAGTGGATGCTGGAGTGGATGCCGGAGTGGCGCCTTGGGCCTGTCCAGAGGCCTTAACCCATTTGGTCCTCTCCTGGCCTGGAGAGGAAGGCACTGTTCTCATCCCACTTCCAGGGTAAAGATAAAGGTTCAGGATGCTTCCACCTCCAGGTATGGGGGATGAATCATAGACACCTCAGGGCCAGAGAGGGAGGCAGGGGAAGGGGGCCCAGGCCAAGGGTCTGGCCTGGAGGAACTGCAGGAGGTGCCTTCTGCCCCTCCTCTGTGGCTACTCCACCAAGGCAGGCTGGAGCCTTGCACAGACAATTTATTCTTCAGGAGTACCCCATAAAGTATCTAATGGGCTCAATGAGGCGTGCAGAGAGAGCAAAGAGGCAGGGAAGGAAGGGAGGATGTGTGAGAGAGTGGGCTGGGGGGGCTGAGAAGGAACTGAGCCCTGCTGTCTCCGACCCACCCTCAAGCGGCCTTTGTTGCCCCAAGAGCAGGAGAGTGGCTTGGTGGCTTGGTGGCGGGGCCGGCTGTACCCGCGGCCACCCATGTCTGCATTCAGAGAGGAAACTAGAACGCTCATGAGATGCATGCAGAGGACTGGGCGGCCAGTGCAGGGAGGTCCCTGCCCTGGGCCCCCAGAAACTGAGGACACCACTGATGCCACCGCCACTGCCACCCTGGGGGCCTTTGTGCAGTGGTGGGAGTGCTTCTCACACCACTGTGGTTATGGAGAGTCGTAGATTGTGACATGAAGTCAAAAGAGTTCAGCGTCTTGATTCAGCCCTTTCTCTGGCCTTGAATGGTGGAGTTCACCTTTAGCAGGAACCCTGGCAGCCGTGAAGCTTGGAGAGGAGGGAAGCTTTGCGACTCAGTAATACCGTCTTTATTAAAGCACAAAAGCCTCCCAAAGTCCAAGTAATTGCTGGGAGGGGGGAGTTCTGCAGGGCTGGCCAGCTCTAGAGAAAGCTGCAACAGCCCTGCTGGGGCTGGGGGAAGCGGGTGCTATTAACCCTTCCCCAGCGCCCCTGGGCACCTGGCACAGTGTGGAGCTGATCTATGTGTAGGGGTGTCCAAGGATTCAGGAAACCACCCTCCTGGATGACAGCTACAGAATACTTAGAGGCCTCGCTCTCAGTGCAACAGAAAGCACAGAGCTGCTAGGAAAATCAGACAGAAATAAGGAAGGTATTTATCTTGTGCCTACTGAATACCAGCACTGTGCAAATCCTGGGAAGGCACAGATGGCAGCAAAGGAGAGAAGGGTGGAAGGGGGAGTCAAGGGTTCTATCTCACATATTTGCCAGCTATGTACTCTAGTCTAAGCCACTCTGTGCTATTCATGGCACTTTGCCTCTCTGAGCCTTAGTTTCCCCTTGTGTGGAGGTTGGCATGAGAAGGAAGTGACAAGTGCAGTTGTTCTTAGTGAGAGAATGGGCTAGGTTGGTAACGATGGAGTTGGGTGCATGGCACCGGAACATTCTGTGGCCCAAGGACACTGTGTAGCAGTGTGCTGAGGAGGCTTCAGGCAGGAGGAAAAGGGGAGTCTGGTGTGGATGGGGCGGGAAAGCTGACTCCTTTATCCATCCCCCTGAAATGGCAGAAGGAGAGGCCGTATTAGGGAGAGAAGGGCAAACCAAGGCAGGGTGGTTGAGTTTGTGTGGAATCCTAAGAGTGTGGCCCAGATGTGAACCACCTGAGTGAGAGCCAACATGGACAGGGGCATGGCAGAGTCTCACAGGCCGAGGTTCGCAGCCCAGGCCTTGAACCCTAAGCTACAGAGCAGCTGCAGGAGTGGTGACAAAGCCACTTCATCAGGGCAGGTGCTAAGACCCAAAGTCTCACAACCAGAGGAGTCAGAACGGGGACCCAGCCACGGCCAGCTCCAGGTGGTGCGGAGCCCTCCCTGCACCACCGGCGAGATCACTCCCTTGTCTGCCAGGCAGGAAAAAGGCCAAGGGCTCATCTTCGGGCCAGGCAGATGTGGATGTCCCTGGGGCTTTCTTTGTCCTTGAGCTGTCCCTTCAACTCCACCTGCAGATGGAACAGCATGTGCCTACTTAGAAGGCATCCAGAAGGTGACATGTGTAGCTGCTGCACAAGGTTTGTTACACAGCAGACACAACTATTTGCATTCCTAGTGTTGTGCTTTTGTTGCTTGTGATTTTTATAAATTAATTTCTGGCTTCAGAGTGTTCTCCATCTCGTGGGCGAGGAAGCCCAAAGATAACAGCATGGTCTTGTAGTAAATTTCAATTGGCGCCACAGCCAGGGCTGCTCTGGACTCTGGACCAGCAAGTCCCCTGGTGCTCTGGAAAGGCCTTCTGGAAGAAGGGGTCTGAGCCATGGTCTGAAAGGCAGCCAAGCCCAGGGGCTATGGGAGTCCCTCTTTGGAGGAGAGGTGGGGAAGGGGGAGTCTGCAGTACCTTGTGGATCGGGAAGCCATGGACTAGAAACACAAGTGACAGATGTAGGTCTTGTGAGCGCTGGGGAGCCATTGAAGGTTCTCAAGCAAGGGTGTATTTTGGGAAAGTGGAGGCGGCCTTAACAGGGCTTCTGCTGTTTTTAACACTGAAGCAGCAGCTGTTGTCCTTCCTGTTTGACAGTCCTTGTGTGTAATGAACTAGATCCCCCAGGGAGGATGATGGGGCAGACCATAATTCATTCTGTAGAAGCCAGACACAGTCTTCATCTGGGACCAGACTTATGTTCCATCACAGTTACAACGGGCCTAGTATATTGGTGAGAGTAGGACCAGTAACCAGGACACAAGTGCTTACCCCGTGCTGGCCCCAGCCCCAGCCCCAGTCCCAGTCCCAGTGCCTCTCCTAACCCTGGGCTCTTCTGAAGCCTTGCCCACCCTGCAGTACAATTCGCAGACAGTCTGCCTATGCAGTTCAGTTCAAGAAAGTTGAGGTAATGTCCTAGCTAATTTTAGGAAATGCCAAAAGATAGCAACTTCTAAATAAAACAGCCTGTGTTTCAAAATGCAAATGCTCAGGCAGCAAGACAGCATTAGGAAGCTGGTGAGGGCCACCAGTTTGTAAGGGGTGCACGTGGCTGTAGGAGCAAGCTGATGCCCCTTGCATACTGCCGGTGCCATTCCTGTGTGCTCCATATCCTGAAATAAGAGCCAACTACCTGGACTGCTTCAGAATCCCCATTGATCATGCTCAGTCCCGGGGTAAGGTTGGCATTCATGAGGGGACCTTCTGAAAGAAGGTAGAGCCTCTCCTCATGCCTCTCCTTGTGTGCATGGTGATTGCATTTCTGGAAAATTCAGCTTAAGTTGAAATGAGGTTAAAAAATAGCTTCAATGCATGAGATCTTGGGTTCAATCTACAGCACCAAAACCAAAAGCAAAGCAACAAAAAATGCTGGGGTTACATGTAAAACAGAGTTGGGTTACAGCATGGGTGCTATCAGCATCTCCCTACACACACACAGGTGAGACATGTGGAAGTCTTGAATAGCAGGACAGTTTTCTGTTGCATGGGAACTTCCCATGCATGGTTGGTTCCCCACACTCCTAGACCTCAGTCACTACCTCGAGCCCTCAGTGCCTGTGAGGACTTGAAGTGGGCCCATGTGTCTCCAGATGTCCTTCAGAGGACAGTGCCTCTGTGTGACAATCAGCAACTTGCTTTAGATGCTTAATCTTTACAATCGTCCCTTGATATCAGTATTTTATTGCCACTTCACAGATCTGGGAGGCAAGCTGGAGCTGAGTCTGTTCTTTACTGTGCCTCATGGTTGTGGGTAGTACTGAATTACTGCTGTGTAGAGAGAGGGAAGGAGGGAAAAAGGAGGGAAGAAGGGAGCAAGGGACAGGCAGATGGAGGGAGGGAGGGAGGGAGATTCAGATTCAGATTCATGAGATTCATGTGCAGCAAAGAGTCATCATGTCTAGGTGGGCATTTCTCTACCTGGGACCTGTGGATCCTTCCCAGGGACACCAAGCCCTTGGAATTGTATCAGAATTTTGGGATGGGGTGGCCATGTATATTTCCTTAGGGTGAGCATTGACTGATGGCTGGTTTTCATAGGAATCTGTGTCCACCATGAGAAACTTCTAATATGACATATTTCACCTGATCTCAGTTATATCATTTTTTTCTGTACTAAAAGATATATCTTGCTTCTGGTTACAAAAGGCATTTATCATAAATAAAAATACTTTAATGGATCTGTTGTATATTGTCATGGCATTACTCCTCTGTGATACACAAAGTTGGTATGCCTTTGGAAGTTCTTTATATTTTTCACAGGACCTGACAGATTCTCCTGTCCTTGATGTGGTGTTCAGGGCAGGATGTGGCTGTCAGTTTTCAGGGACTGTGGTCACAGAATATAATGTGGCTTTATCTACTTGTAAATGTCCTGTTTCCTAGATACAACAAGTACTTGGTGATTTCTTTTCAAGAAAATATGGAATTAGGATTATATTACTAATATTTTAAGCTGGGTTGACAGTATCAGTTTTTACTCTTGAAAAAGCATAGTGTAGTCTTTTTAAGAAATTCTAAATATTAAGTAATAATTGATTTAGATGCACATATTTAAAATCTTTTATTATTTATTTATTTATTTGTTTGTTTATTTATTTTTGGCAGAACTCAGGCCCTTGCCCTTGCCAGGCAAGTGCTTATTCTACTGAGCCATCTCCCTGGCTAAAATGTTTTAAACAATAAACCCATGGCTCTGCTATGGTGATGATACTGGGCACAGCTCTGCCTGTGGTCCCTTAAACTCTGGCAGCAGAGACTACGGGAGCTGTTACCTCCTCACAGACTCTCTTGGCTTCAGAGATAATAGTGTGGATCATTGCTATGGCTTGGATGTGGTTTGTCCCATTAGGCTCATGTGTCAGAAGTGTGCTCCTTAGAAGTAGTCAGGAGGTAATGCAGCAGCTCTAAGAGCTGGAGTGGGTGGGACTTGTGCAAGGCATGAGAGTGCTGCCCTGGAAAGGATTTGGTCAGCTCTCATGAGACCCTTGCACGCTCACATGGGTGAGTTATCAGCACAAGCCCAGCCTCTGAATCTTCACTGGCTTCCTGCTTTGTGGTATGACCTCTCATTCACACCCTCACATGTATGCCTGTGACCTTCCTACAGTCATACCTATGGATCTCCCAAATTGTGATCTGTTAAACCTCTTTTCATTATAAAGTTAGCCCACCTTAGATATTTCATGATAGTAACAGAAAACAGATAAATACAACAGCTTAACAGAGATGTGTCTTAAAATTGATGGAGTTGAAGCTCTGGGAACAGGTGAGATATACAGGGAGAGAATGTGAGAGTAGAGTGGCAACTTAGGGAACATCAATATTTAAGGGGCTAAGAGGAGGAGCCTGCCAAGAAGAGGTCAAGGGGTTCCCTGATAAGTAGAGAAAAGCCAGGATGGTGAGACTTCAGGGAGATGGGGAGCAGGTTAGACCCAGGGGATGTGGGCTACACTTGGTCCTTCTTGTAAGAGCAAGGACAGGGTGCGTGGGTGCTTGGGGAGTGGAGCTCGGCTGGGGTTTTCTCCCTCTCAAAGATTAAGTCACACAGAAGGGGCAGAGAGGGAAGCTGAATTCAGAGAGGCAGATTGGAGTTGTAGCTTGGGTGATGCCATTATCCACAAGGACACAGAAGGGGGCACGTATTGGGAGGGGAAATACATACATAGTGGATCCCCAAAATTCATGGGGTTGACATTCCCTGAGTACCTGTGAATTGTGAAAAGCCGTGAATTTCAGATATGGTCAGAAAAAAATGCCTACTTTTATCATTTAAACCCTAAGTATGCTATACCTCCCACAGTTATATGATTTAATTTAATAAGATACTATGTTAATAAGGCCTCAGAAGGTACAAGGTATTTAGGGATCTTAAGGCTTTAAGAAGGACCCTCAGGATAGCTAGATGTGCCATAACAATCTGTGTGCTGTCTCATCTGACACCGATGGGTTGCAGAGAAGCAGCCAGTAAGCAACAAGGAGAACTGACCAACCCTCTTAGGTTGGCTACTTGCAAACCTTCTGATAAACAATAACAATAACAACAACAACAACAACAACAAAATGTAGAGGCTATTTGCAGTTTCTACAAATTACAGGGGTTTTGTGAACAATTATTAGGTTCTAAGGACAAATTCTCAAACAACTGAGGCCATAAACTCTGAACAGTGACCTCGTGAGGGTATACTGTAATGGCTTTGAAGCTGAACCCATCTGGAATTGTGGGTCTTTTTAGGACATCCAGGACATAGACATAAAGAAGTTGAAAATCTGGGTTTTAAACTCCAGGAATACAGCTGGGCTGGTGCAGGTCATCAACACATGGGTGACTTCTAAGACTGTAAGAGGATATAAGAAAACGCAAGAAAGCATGAGAGGAAATGTAGATGTGGCTGTCTAAGTTTGTGTCCTATTGTTGCAGTAAAATATGAGACACCAAATAGTTTGTACAGAATGGAGGTTTGTTTGGCTCTTGGTTCTGGAAGTTGGGAGGCTAGGAAGGCCTCATGCTGTATCATTGCATAGTGGAAGGGGTCACATGGGGACACAGGCATGCATGTGGGCTCAGGTCCCTTCTTCTTTCTAAAAAGCCACTAATGCCATCCTGGGGCCCCACCCTGATGACCTCATCTAATCCTAACTGCCTCCATAGGCCCTAACTCCAAGTGCCATTAATACTTGATTTAGGGATTAAGTTTCCCTCACGGGAACTCTTGGGAGATACAGTGAAGCCATAGCATGGGTGGGGCTGGGGTTCTAGGAAACAGCTTAGAAATTGGCAGAAATTGGCTCCCTCTGTGAGAGCAGGAGGGCAGGGCTGGCTCTTGTGCCTAGCACCCAGCATACTGCCTGGCACTGAGAAAAATTGCCAATCAAAGTCAGTGGCTTGATTACCTGAAAGAAGCATGATGAAATGAGCTTGTGTGAGAGAAAATCATGGAGAAATCAAGATGAAAATAAGTCTCATGAAAGGACATTTTAAAGCTGCAAAGAGAATAAAGCTATTAGGCTGGATTATTAAAGGGACACTGGTGTCCTTGGAGAGGACAGCTGAATAGAAAGGTGGGAGCAGAAGACAGATTGCCATGACTTATGGCAGCACTCGGAGGTGAATGTGGATTTGTTCTCTGAGGGAAGGAGCAGCTTTGGAAGTAGCATGTAGGTGGATGAAGGATCTGAGATTCTCAGTACCCCACAGGAAGCACCCAGGAACACCCAATTCTGTGACCTATGCAATGGATGAATGCTACATCTTGGAGAAAAGGGTGTGCTCGCAGGAAGCAAGCAGCACCTTGATCTTTCTGGTTGCAGATGTGGCCTCTGAACATTGCCACTGTCCATATTCCATTGCTACAAGTTTGCTTATCAGAGTGAGGGCACACGGGGTGGTGGTGGTGTTTCTCATCCAACAGTGCCCCCCCACCCCAGTCCTGGTGGATCCCCACCAGGGAATGTGCGCTTTCATAGTGCCCTTGGTTACCATGGTGACACCAGCCTTCTGGTCCAAGAAGATGGATGGGGTTTAAATCATTATTAGCCAAGGCCCCGAGTGTGTTTTCCAGGCAGTAAATAATAGCTCCTAATTCCAGTGTAAGTTTGGCTGGGCACGGAATGTTCATGTTGTTTGGGCTGGTTTGGGGATTTGTTCTCCCATTTTTGTTGTCTTTATGATAGAGCTCTGTAAAAATCAATAGCCTGCCCAGTTAATCTTAATTCACCATGAAATAGGCTTAGATACTAGCCTCCTCCATCTAGTGATGTTTAGATACCCTTCGGACAAGGATTCAAATTGGACTGAACTATTAGAATGAGCATGGGGCCTATTTTAGTACTTTGTCTCACTGATATACAGAGCTTGTTTCTGCCCCTAAAGGTGACTTTTCCCAAGCTGATGTATTCTGCCTGCTTCATGTCCAAAGCCCTTCCTGCTTTGAGGAGGTTGTCCCTATAAGTTCTAGGTTGGGACCCTGGAGTGGCAGAGACATGCCATTCCCCACCAAGCCTGCCCAGGAGCAGCTCTGTGGTGCATCAGTGCCATCTGAGATGCCCACCCCACATCACTGTGTGTTCCTGGACTCCCACTCTACCATCAACTGAAGGGCCCATCACTTTGCCCTGGCATCAGCTCATATACCCCTTGAGGACAGGGACCTGGCTGGTCTCCAGGATCAGTCTTCTCTCAGAATCTGGCATGGGCCTGATGCACAGTGGGCTCATGGATCACACTGAGCAGAAAGTTCTTTCCTCCCAGATGGAGAGGCTGAGATAAAAACCCAGACTGATCTCACCAGAGGCTCATCACAGCTACATGGAGTTGTATCTTGCTTTGTTCATTCATTCTTAACTAGGTTACCAATGTCTGAATTTATTTATTTATTCATTATTTACAGAAAGTACAGGCCTTTGCCAGAAGTGTGTCAGAGTCTGTACACAAGAATAATGCCTGGCCTCTGAGTAGATGCAGGGAAAGGGAGAACCGGTTAAGTGAACATCTGCTTTGGACCTGACTGTGCCCTCAGGGCGCATGCATAGAAGGCTTGTTCCCCAGCCTGTGGTACCTTTGGGGGATGGTTGAACCGTCATGAGGCAGGGCCTAGTTCACTAATGGTGTGGCTTTAAGAGGACAGTGGGACCCTGGACTCTTCCTGTCTCCCTCTTTGCCTCATGGCCACCCTGGGGTGAGAGGTGTCCCACCACACCCTCCACAATGATGTCCTGTGCTTCCACAGGCCCAAACCCACAGGACCAAGGAACCATGAACTGAAACCATGAACTCAACAAACATTTCCTCCTTGAAGTTGTTTACCTCAGGTGTTTTGTCATAGTGGCGGAAAGCTGACCAGCACAATAGCTAATCATATTATAAAGTAGGATAGTAAATGGAGGTAAAGGAAGTGGAGGAAGCTTGGTACATGGAGCAAGGGGGCT
This sequence comes from Octomys mimax, assembly GCA_002564305.1. Lineage (NCBI taxonomy): Eukaryota > Metazoa > Chordata > Mammalia > Rodentia > Octodontidae > Octomys > Octomys mimax. The sequence continues at coordinate 9,003 of NDGM011052787.1, read as the reverse complement.
GATGCCAACTAAAAATAGAAGAGCCATCCCATCTGTCAGAAGATTTCATAAGGATTTTGCAGAGCCACTCCAGTGTGCCATCTCCTCACTGAGATGAGGCTGGCTCTAGGTCACTCACTGTTTGCGTTGGAGAGGCTCTGCTTGTCACCTAGAGGTCACCATTCCAGTCTTTCTCACTCATGAGTAAAGCCTTCCTCTGGTGCTTTGCATGATGGGCTCTTAACTAACCTTCCTCTTGACAGTTAAATTAGATATCATCCTTATGTCACCAATGAAGAAGATACTTTTCAGGAAGGCCTGGAACCACACAGTCCATGTGTATGCCGTTCCACCACATGTGTTCTAGGGTCTTACTATACAGCTTGGACTCATAGTGATCCTCCTGTTTCAGCCTCCCCAGCACTGGGATTACAGGTGTGCACCACCATGCCTGTTCTTGGTGGCTGCCTTGGCTTGCTTGGGGCGGGGCCAGCATGGCATAGCATGTAGTGCCAGGGATCGAACCCAGGTCCTTTCACTTGCCTAGGTAGACACTTAGACTGCTGAGCTATCTTCTCAGCCCCCATCAGGCTTTTTCTAAACTGTGTCAAAGAAGGCTAAAACTGTGGCTTCTCCTAATGGTGGTATCTTTGGCAAGGCTGCTCCAGTTGCTCCTTTAAGTTTATACAGTAGAGCCATTTGGATACTCCTTCTCCAGGTACAGAAGATGATCACTTATGGACTTCTCATGGAAATATTTCTATACCATTAGGATGTCGTTATCTCCTTGAAGAAGTTTCACTGTTTTCTTCTGGAAATATGACCTTGCCTATTTAGAATTTGATTGCTTAAAACAAAAAGTCCCCATTTATAATTTCTGTTAGAAAGTTCTAGAACAATAACTCCACAGGTGGTAGAAAATGTGGTAAGCTACACATGTCCAAGATGGCCTCCCTTCTTCAGTTTTGCATTTTTCTAACAAGTTTTGCCCAAAGATCACATACAACTTAATGGAGATTGAAACAGACTCCGGTGACTGCTAGGGCACTTTGTTCTGGAAATTTAAGGGGTGGTCTCTAAAATGCCAAAGGGAAGTGGTGAGGCCCTGCTGATGTTCATAATAATGAGTGTTTAAGGACCCAATATCAGCAATGTGTTTTCCCACCATATGGGCTAGATCAGCTGGAGAGGAGAGAGGGCAGTGTCCCTGGTACTTCATGATTGGGTTTGAGCACTGGAAAGTGATGACTTGTTACCAAAAGGCAGGCCAGGTGCTAAAGGCCAAGGAGGAGACAGGCTGAAAGGGGACAGAGAGCACAGTGAGTGTGCTGGAGAGAGGGGACTTCTGAGCACTTCCTCCCTGGTCTTGGGGTTTTGTCTGAAAAGTGGAAAAGGATTCTTGCAAGTGATATGAAGATCAGTTCCAGATACGACATAAAACATTCCTGGTGCTCTGTAGGTACACAATGGCAGCATCTTCCAAGGCCCCAGGGAACCAGCTCACAGGTTTAGAGTAAATCAGTGTCAGGACCCTGGAGAGCTCCTAGTGCTTAGGAAAGGGTTGCAGCTCCCCCGGTAAAAAGCACTTATGAAGCTGGAAGGACCTTTTGAAGTTATCCTTGAACTTTCCCACAAATAAATAATCCTTCTTTCTTTCCTTCCTTCCTTCCATCCTTTTGTTTGTTCTTTCCTTTTTTTTTTTTTTTTTTAGACAGAGTCTCACTATGTAGTTCAGGCTGACCTTGAGTTCACTTTGTAGTCCAGGCTGGTCTTAAACTCACAACAATCCTCCTGCCTTAGCTTCCTGAATGCTGGGATTACAGGTGTGTGCTGCCACACTGGCCAGAATTCTTTCTACTGGTTGTCCACAGGATGATTTAGGGGACATACAAATGCAGGTCAAAGGACATCACACAGGTTTTTGAGACAGTTGTTCCCTTTCTGTGTCTCCCAGGTAAAAAGTACCATGCACAAAGGCTCATCTTAGTGCATCTCTCAAGCACTGTTCTTGCTTTGAATAAAGGTTGAGCACAGCTCCGACTCAGCCTTTAGCTAGAATTTAATCACACTTTATTTTCATTGCCTTTATTTTTGTAATTACCTTCCATCTGTGTCATGAGTAATACTTTACTGCTTATAGTTATAATTCAGTTTTCTTATCATATATACCTATTAACATAAGAAAGCATACAGATTTATAGAAAATATAAGATAATGTTCCTACTGTGGGAATCATGTTGGACAGAGCAGAAGTGATTCAACTTTGAACAAATGTCACCCTGTCTGTTTGTAGACTGCCAACCCAGAGAGGGTATGGAACTTGCCCAAGATGCCCAGCATATTGGATCTGCTGACTTGAGTCCTGGGTTTTTACCCCCACACCATTCCGCTTTCCAAATGTCTTCTGAACAACATTAAGCTTTCATTATCCTGAGAAACTTAAGGAGGCGTGGCCCTTCTACAACTTTTGTGACCTTCCCAGAGATCAGACAACCTCCCTGCTATGAAATAAATAGCTGTGTCCTGGAAGCAGGGGGAAAAAACACCCCACAATTCCAGCATTGGAATGCAAATGAGCAATTAGAGTCAATTAAGACAGGATACAGTATAATTACCACCAACCCTGCTAACCTTTATATTCAGAAGGACTTGACCTGCTAAAAGGGAATTAAACAATTATCAAAAACTCTCTTCATCAAGGGGTGTGCTTCAGGCTCATTTCACAGGCCTGAAGAAGTTTGACAGATTGAACCTCTTTCCCCCACACCCACCTCTCTGGGCTGAGCTACCCTGGCAGTGGCCAGAGACAATGGGCCTGATGGTCCCTTGTCAGGGACCTGATTATGCTTATCACCAAACACTGCACAATTTAGCATAGTGCTTGAGCCCTGAAGCAACCCCTGGACTCTTCCTGGCAAATCCTATATCTTTAGACAGTTTCACAGGTTTCTCCCCTTTGGGGGGAAACATCTTGTACCTGGACACCCTTGTCTTCTGTCTCTCACCTGGTCTGTGTTTTAAACAAACTCTTGCTCTATTCTTGTTTAGAATCATACCTCTTCATTTAATCCAACCCAGTTTCCTAAATCCTGATTTATACAGATAACTGGTCTGTCATGTAGATTCTGCACAGAGTAACCCTGCCAGAGCTGGAGATTGAACCCAGGGCCTTTGTGCTAAGCTACATCCACAGAACTTTTAAGTTTTTGAAAACAGGATCTAGCTAAGTCACAAATTATCAGGCTGAGCTTGAGCAAAGTAGTTTTAAAAGTCCACATTCAAACCTCTGATTTCCATTCCTCAGCCTGCTCTTCTGTTCAGCCATCCAACATTCACCAGCCATGCTTCTTGTTCCACCCACCACTCTGGGAACTGCGGACACAGCCCAGAAAGCAGAAGAAAAAAATCCCTCATATTTTTGAATTCTTCCTCCTTTCCCAGTCAAGGATCCTGCTGGTGGAGCACATCATTGGTGCTGGGAGGATGCAGGGTGTCGGGGTAGACATTGGGGAGCACACAGCAACCTCTTCTCCATGTCTGTGCTGACAGCAGGGCTTGTGTGGCTGAGAGGTGGCTGAGATGGAACTACCCAAGGAACTGCTCTGAGCCTCTGCTTCTGGACCTGTAAATTGGGACAGTGACTTCTCAGCAAAGAGCAAGGTATCTGCTTCTGAGAAGCCCTCAGCCTTGTGGAGCTGCAGACACATGGTGTTAGATGCACTGAGCAACCACAGAGTCAGAGGTAGGCACTGTGGTCAGGGAGCCCTTAGAAGCAACAGGGAGGTGGAGAAGCTGGGCATATCCCTGCAGCACAGAGCATGTGGCCAGGGAAGGGCAAGGCTGTACAGGGCAAGTGGGCAGAGCCAGCACTGGATCCCAGCATTATTAGACCCAAAGCCCAGCCTTTCTGCTCTACCCACCACCATGGATGTGAGACAAGGGTGCTGGAGTTCCTTCCATAGCCTCATGTACAAGAAGTCACTCAGAGGAGCAGGAAGGACCATGCCAGACTATTTTTGAACCTTGAACTATGTGTGGATAACATGCGCTGTCGCAGACTGAGAAGAAAGATGACACGGGGCTCATTGATAGGGAGGAAAAATGGTCTGATTTCAGCTGGCAGCAGGAAGCCAGGTTGGTAGGACTTGTCATGATTAAATACAGGGTCATCTGAGGAAAGGGGCAAGGCTAACTCCAGCCTGGGTACCCTGGTGACACCTGGAGACCCCTAGATGTCCTGGGGGTCTGTAGTCTGCCACCCCCTGTACATGCTTAGCTGGTTCCATTCTTTCCTGCCTGATACAGTCTCTCTCCTTCCTGCTGATCCTTGGATACTCTACTTCAGCCCACTTAAAGGCCCTGGAGGCACATTTCCCCACCTGTTTCTGAAGCTCCCTTTCCCTGCTTGACCCTGCTTGTGTGGGTCATGATGCATGAGCCTCCTGCAGGCACACATTTGACAAGTCTTTCCTTGAGGACTGGATCAAGGTCTGATCATCTTCTTGGCCTATAAGAGACTAAAATGTGTACATGAAACATGGATTGGATCAAGGGTCACAGTGAATTTCAACTCAGGTTCTGATTAGGCTGCCTCCAGTGCTAGAGGCTGGAGTGGGGCCACTCCGAGGCTGCATCCAGGCTTAAGTGATTGATTAGTGATGTCTGACAGGTGCACAGGAGGAATGGGTGGTGGCACACACCATTTATGCATAATCTCTATGATGAGCTCTGTGTGGTTTTGATAGTCTACAACTATTCTCAGAAGTCAAGGATAATGTCTACAAGTCTGGTGTGGCAATGATGGAAATAGACTAAGAGAAGCTTTAAGAAAAGCTGGAACCCGTGACAGATATGAGCTATCTTTATGTTGTGTTTTCCAGTCTTTCACCACTCTCTTCTTGTGGTAACCCCATCCCCTACTCTATACCCTGACTTGAAGCTCTCCAGTCTGAGCTTACAATTAATTTTTCTAGGAAAATTCATGCTTGTGGTTTCCTTTTGGCAGTCAAACTGATCTGGATTTTAGTCCTTTGGCAATTCATTTGACTATTTCATTTCCTTGATGGTTTTATAAAAGTAATATAAAAGTGAAGGCATGACCACTGCTAGAGAAAATGTGGCCCTTCTAAATGTGATACAGAAGCAGAGTGCTGATCCAGACCTCTAAGTGATGAAATGCTTCAAAACAATCACCAACATGTAATAAACCATGCTACCATGGTGACTGAAGGACAGTGTACTATAGATGTTCCCTGGGCTCAGTGAGAGTACATTGGCCAGATTCTAAGTGACACCTCTTGCCAGGCCACGCAGTGAAGGACAGGCAGAGTGCAGCTCAAGTGATCACAGTAGGGCTGGCCAAATAGCTCAGTGGATTAAAGCGCCGACAAGCAGGTGCAGGGGCCGGGGGTTCAATCCCTGGGCCTCCTGTGCCAGCCGTGCCCCCAGGGCACGCTGAGACAGCAATTGAGACTGGGCATGATGGCACATGCCTGTAATCCCAGCTGTTGGGAGGCTGTGAACAGGCAGATCACTATGAGTCTGATCTAATAGTGAGACCCTGAACACCCTGTAGACCCGTCCCTAAAATATAAAAAATAAAAATAAATTTATAAAAAGAAAAAGAAAAACAAAGTGGTCACAGTAAAGGACATGTTTCTATGATCTTTGGATAGTTCTTATGTTTTATGTGATAGTGTTCTTTTCCTTAAATTGTGTAAGCGTGGAAAGCTAAGAGAGCTGAGCTGGAAGTATCATGGATCTAGAGCAGGGCAGCCTTGATAGTGCAGATATGAATCTGTCACATGGTGGAGAGAGTGGGCATTATTAAGCAGAAGCGTCAGATTTTTAGCCTTGACAAGACTTTTAGTGACCTTCAGTTAACTGAGTGGGGAGATCCATTTTGGAGAAAAAGAATAATTTATATGAAATACTCAAGATCTCTCACAGATATTGCTGAAGAATCCAAGTCCAACTGGAAGTTTTATAGCATTGTAGCTCTCTGGGCAGTAACCATCAATCTTCATTGATTTCTAGCCTCTTACTTTTTTCTTTCTTTTGTTTATGAGGCAAGGTCCCACTATGTAGTTATATCTGGCCTTGAACTCACAGTATAGCCCGGGCTGGCCTTAAGCTGGCTGCAGTCTTCCTGCCTCAGTTTCCCAGGTGCTAGGATAACAGATAAACATCATTACATCTGGCCTTGACCTCTTACTTTTTATTATTCATATCAACTTCTGATCTCTTTTACATGTTTGCTTGTGTGCACCTCTGCTGGATTACACATGACATTACAATGTGACAGAGAGTGTGTTGACTGCATGAGGCATATGTTGACTTGACGGTGGATTTGGAAACAGGGATGCAGAATTGGTGGGTTAGAAGCTATTGGGCTGTGGCAGTGCCATCATTGTAGATTACGGGTGGATTCTGGAGGAAATAATCCAGCTCTTCAAGTTGTGCCCCTCAGGCCCATTGTCCCCACCCCCTGCTGATGTTGATTTTCTATTTTTTGAGGTCTGAATGTAAATCTCTGCTTTGTCCTGTCTTGTCTGAATCACTTCCCCAACACTTGGATAACCCAATATCTACAATGGACAGGGAAGGCCGACTTAGTCCCATGGTTTCATTCCATGGTCAGTGGGCTCCAAGGCAGAAACAGCCTGGAGGAAAGGCCAAGCTGAGGAGAGCTGCTCAGCTCATGGCAGTAAGGAAGTGGAAGAGATCAAGCCATGCTGGGGACAAAAGTGCACCCTTCCAGGCTGTGACTCTAAAGGCACATCAGCTATGGAGCTCGTCCATGGATGAGCCCACTGGTGTGTACACCATCCTGCTGGCCCGGTCCCCCTCCATACACATAATCAGGGGGATGTTTTAGATCTAAACCACAAACTAACAGAATGACTGGACTTATCTGCATCTTATCCCATAAATTCAGAGAAAGATACATAGTTTGCATGGCTGTCTCAGGGGTGCACACATAGCCTGAGGGTTGACTACGTGACTGGAGGCAACCAGGCCTTGCTGTAAGTCCTGTGTTTGGTGACTACTCAGTAGCTGGATCACCCTGGACAAGTGGCTGGTGAGCTCTCTGGCCTTTCTCATGTGTATGAAGAGAGAAATTGTGCTTCTCAGAGCAGGACCACTTGGGTTGGTGAAGTACTGAAAAATGTAGCTGTTGTTGGGCTGGCCATGTAGCTCAGTGGACTAAAGCAACTACTTAGGCAGAGCACAGTAGCTGGGGTTCGATCCCCGGTGTGCTGTGCTGGCCCTGCCCCTGGGACGCACTGAGATGGCACTTGAGACTGGGTGTGGTGGTGCACACCTGTAATCCCAGCACTTGGGAGGCTAAAAACAGGATAACTATGAGTCTCACTGTGTAGTGAGATTCTGTAGACAATGTAGAGCCTGTACTAACTACATTTTTAAAAACATAGCTGTTGTTATTATCATGTGTGTACAACATGGGCCTGACATAAAGCAGGAGCTTTGTTTCCTCTTCCTTCCATTCCTATTCTGCAGGTCCTGGCCATCATTTATGGGCCAATATCCAGATCACCTTTGAGAATCTTTCCCTGATTGCTTTGTCTCTGTGCTCCAGCATGCTTTCCCACCTCTGATGACATGGAGCATTGTCTACCTGTCTACATATCTGTCCTTTGTACCAGCTGGAAGCCTCTTAGGACAGAAATACCTTCCTGTGATTAACCCTTACTTGCATACCTCAAGGCATAGCTCAGTCCTCCAACATGAAAGTGTCTTTGATGTTGGAACACGTGTGTGGGTGAGGTTGAGTGAGTTTGTGAGTGGACAGGACCAAGCCACTGCCGAAGAAGTGCCAGGTGAACTGCAGGTGGAGGACTCGGCACATGGGTGCTCACCTGGGGAGCCTGAGTCGGGCCCTTGGGAAGCCTGCACATATCTTTGTGTTTGGGGGAGACCAGTGTGCCCTCTGAGTCTCAGGAGGGTCCCTGGCCCTGCATTTGGACAAGTTGTTATTCTAAGATGATGGAGCAAGCAGGCTCTGCCCAGGGACAGAATTGAATGATTAGAGGAAAAGAGAAGGTCTCAAAGGAGACACATCACCAGGATGTGGCAGGATGTTGGACGAGATAAGGAAGACAGCATGACCAGCAGAAATGATCTCCAGTCTCCTTGGGTCCGGGTACCAAGCTGAAAGCCATTCAGGAAAAGGCCACTTGATTCCTCATTTGCTCTTCCAGTCTGCCTGTCCTCCCATGTACGCCCTACACTCACCTATCCTCCCCATCTTCCTCTACCCTCCTGCATTCTCCGCTATCATTCCCTATGTTCCTGGTTCTATCCTGTCCTGTCCTGTCCTGTCCTGTCCTGTCCTGTCCTGTCCTAACTTGTCAACTCTTATCTACCCTATCTGATCCGATCTGATCCAATCCAATCCGATCCAATCCTATCTGATCCCATCCTATCTTTTGCTATCCTCCCCTATTCTATCCCATCCCATTCTATCCCATCCTTTCCTATCTTCCCCTATTTTGTCCTTTGCAATCATAGCCTACCCTATCTTCCCTATCCTATCCTATCCTATCTTTTGCTATCCTCCCCTATTCTGTCCTATCCTATCCCATCCCATCCCATTCTATCTCATCCTTTCCTATCTTCCCCCATTTTGTCCTTGGCAATCATAGCCTACCCTATCTTCCCTATCCTGTCCTATCCTATCCCATCCCATCCCATCCATTCCTATCTTCCCCTATTTTGTCCTTTGCAATCATAGCCTACCCTATCTATCCTATCCTATCCTAATCCTAACCATAATCCTATCCTATCCTTTTTCCCCTATCCTCTCCTCTTACCTCTTCTCTGCCCCCTCCTCTCCTCTTCTCTCCTCTCCTCTCCTCTAGTCTTGTCTTGTCTCCTCAACTTTCCTCTCCTCTCCTTTTTTTTTACTCTTCTCTCCTCTTTTCTCCTCTCCTCTCCTCTCCTCTCTCTCTCTCTCTGCTCCTGTCCTCTCCTCTCCTCTCCTATGCCCTCCCATACTCTCCT
>NDGM011052768.1:0-11999 GCA_002564305.1 Octomys mimax | reverse complement strand
TCCTTCATTTTGAGTGTCAGGTATTTGTCCCAGCAACGAGAGAAGAGTAACTAAGACAAGAACTCACACTTAGAAAATCAAATATGGCATAGAAACAAGCAGCTCTCCTTAGGGCACTGGAGTTTGAAACGTGTTCCATCTCCTTTACCATAGAAATGCATGGGAGGGAAAGCAACCTTCTGATTTTCCCTGCACCACCAGTTAGAAAGTCACAAACTTCACCATTGCTATTGGTTAGGAGACTGAAAGATTTGCCACTCCTGGCACAGTGCGGAAGTTTGAATGACTTAAGTTACAAAATTGAGGTTTTACCAAGAGTTCTGTGTTTAGCTGTATACTAGAACAGGTATTGGAGTGCTCTGCTAACTTCTTTGCAGATGCGGAAGCATAGCTGGCTCTTCTGGGTTAAAAACTCATAATTAGAAATGTAAATCATAGAGTAGAAACAGGCAGCTCTACTTAGGGCGCTAGAGTCTGAAACGTGTTTCTGGCTCTTTTCCTGTAGGAAAGAATGGAGATAAATCAACAATCTTCAACTTCCGCGAAACACAACATGGAAAGTCACAAATGTCACGGATGCTTTTGCTTAGTAGACTGAATAATGTACCCCTCTTGGCAAAGCACAAAATTGTTAAATATGTGTTACAAAAGTGAGGTTTTAGCCAGAGTATACTTTTTCGCTGTATACAGGAACAAGCCTTGGAGTGCCCTGCTTTCAAAAAGCTGTAGCTTAGCTGGCTGTTCTGCATTAAGGACCCACACTGAGAAACACAAATCATGAAGTAGAAGCAGCAGCTCTTATTAGGGCACTGGAATTTTGAAAAGTGCTTCTTGCTATGTTTGCACAGGAATGAAAGAGTGAGAAAACAACATTCTGCAGTTTCCCTGAACCGCCAGTTTCAAAAGCACAAACTTCAAGGATGCTTTTCTCAAGATACTGAATGATTTGCCACTCTTGTCACAGTGGTTATTGTGAATTACTTCAGTTACAAATGGGATATTTTGGCACAGTTCTTTGTTTTGCAGTATATGGGAAGAGGCATTCGAGTGCCCTGCTTCCAAAAGAAGCTGGAACTTAACAGAAACTTCTGCGTTAAGAATTCACACTTAGAAATACAAATCAAAGAATAAAATCAAGCAACATCTCCTTGGCGCACTGTAGTCTTGAAAAGTGTTTCTGGCTCTATTCACTTAGTTATCAAAGGGAGAGGAAACACCATTCTGCAGTTTCTCTGCATGACCAGCTGGAAAGACACAAACTTCATGAATGTTTTCACTTAGGAGAATGAATGAGTTGCCAGTCTTGGCAAAGTGCCGAAGTGTGAATTAATTTGGATGAATTAGTGAAGTTTTAGCCAGAGTTCGGTGCTTATCTGTATATGGGAACAGGAATTTTCATGCCCTGGTTTATAAAGACAAGGCAGTTTAGTTCGCTGTTCTGCATTAAGAAATTAAACATAGGAACACAAATCATGTAGAAGAAACCAGCAGCTCTACTTAGGGTATTGGAGACATAAAACTTGTTTCTGGGTTTTTTTTTCCCACAAGAAAGCATGGGAGAGAAAACACCTTTTGCAGTTTCTCTTCACCACCAGATGGAAAGTCACAAACTTCATGGATGCATTCTCTTAGTAAAGTGAACAAGATGCCATTCTAGGCACAGTGCGGAATGTGAATTTCTTCAGTTACAAAAGTGAGATTTTAGCCAGAATACTGTGTTTCTCTGTATATGGGAATAGGCATTGGAGTGCCCTGCTTCCCAAATAACCAGGAGCAAAGCTGGCCCTTCTGAGTTAAGAACTCACACTTAGGAACACAAATAATGGACAAGAAAATCACAGCACTGCTAAGGGTACTGCAGCCTTGCAAAGTGTATCTGGCCCTTCACTAATAGGAATGAATCAGAGAAAAAACAAATTCCGCAGTTTTCATGCACCTCCCAATGGAAAATCACAAACTTCAAGTGTACTTTCTCCTAGGAAACTGAACAATTTCCCACTCTTGGCACAGTGCAGAACTGTGAATTACTTTAGTTACAAAAGTGACGTTTTATCCAGAGTTCTGTGATTAGTCACATACAGGAACAGGCATTGGATTGACCTTCTTCCCAAAGCACCTAGAGGTTTCTGGCTCTTCTGCATTAAGAACTCAACCTACAAAAACATCATGGAGTAGAATCAAATAGCTTTCCTTAGTTCACTGGAGTCTTCAAAGGTGTTTCCCGCTCTTTCCCAACATTAAAGAATGGGAGAGAAAACAATATTCTGCAGTTTCTCTGTACCTCCCGCTGGAAAATCACAAACTTCACGGATTCTTTCTCTTAGGAAACTGAATGATGTGACTCTCTTGGCACAGTGCAGAGCTGTGAATTACTTTCATTATAAAAGTGAAGTTTTAGCCAGAGTTCTGTGTTTTGCTGTATCCAGAAACAGGAATTGGAGTGCCATGCTACCCATAAAAACTGGAGCTTAACTGTGTCTTATGCGTTAACAACTCACACTTAGAAACACAAATAAAGGAATAGAAACAAGCAACACTCCTTAGGGCACTGGATCTTACAATCTGTTTCTGGCTCTTTTCCCATAGGAATGAATGGGAGAGAGAAAAACCTTCTACAGTTTCTCTGCACCTCCAGGCTGATAGTCACAAACTTCACGTGTGATTTCTCTTAGGAATGTTGCCACTCATGGCACAGGGTGGAACAGTGAATTACTCTAGTTATAAAAGTGACATTTTAGACAGTATTCTGCATTTCGCTGTATACAGGAACAGGCATTGGAGTGCACTGCTTCTCAAAAACGATGGAGTTTAGCTGGAACTTCTGCGTTAAGAACTCACACTTAGAAACACAAATCATGGAGGAGAAACCATCAGCTCTGCTTTAGTCACTGGAGCCTGGAAACGTGATTCTGGTTCTTTTCCAATAGGAATGAATGGGATAGAAAGCCACGTTCAGTAGTTGTCTGCAAAACCAGCTGGAAAGTCACCAACTTCAAGGATTGTTTTGCGTAGGAGTCTGAATGATTTGCCTCTCTTGGGCCATCGTGCAATGTTGAATAAATTCATTTACAAAAGTGAAATTTTTGACAGCATTCAGTGTTTCAATTTATAGGGGAACAGGCATTGGACTGCCCTGCTTTCCAAAAGGTCTCGAGCTTAGCTGGCCGTTCTGCATTAAGAACTCACACATAGAAACATAAATCATGGAGTAGAAACAAGCAACTCTACTTAGGACTCAAGAGTCTTTAAACGTGATTCTGGCTCTTTTCCTATATGAAAGAATGGGGGAGAAATGCACCATCTGCAGTTTCTCTACACCATGAGCTGCTAAGTAACAAACTTCACGGATGTTTGGCTAAGCAGAATGAATGATTTGCCATTCTTTCCACATAGCATAATTGTGAAGTACTTCAGTTACAAAGGAGACTTTTTAGCCACATTTCTGTGACACACTCTATTGGCAATTGGTAGTGGAATTCCATGCTTCCCAAAGGAGCTGGAGCTTAGAGGGCTCTTCTGCATTAAGAACTCACCCTTAGAAACACAAATCATGGAGTAGCGACAAGCAGATCCTTAGGGCACTGGAGTCTTAAAAAGTGTTTCTTTCTCTCTTCCCCAAGGAATGAATTGGAGAGTAAACCACCTTCTGCAGTTTCTCTGCAGAATCTGCTATACAGTAACAAATTTCACGGATGCTTTTACTTAGGAGCCTCAATGATTTTCCATTCTTGGCACAGTGCGGAAATGTAAATTTCTTTAGTTACCAAAGTGACATTATAGCGAGAGTTCTTTGATAAGCTGTATATGGAAACAGGCGTTGGAGTTTGCTGCTTCCCAAAGAAGCTGAATGTCAGCTAGGTCATCTGCATTAAGAACTCACACTTAGAAACAGAAATCATGGAGTAGAAACAAGCAGCTCTCCTCACAGCAATGTTGTCTTGAAATGTGTGTCTGTCTCTTTTCGCATAGGAAACTATAGGAGAGAAAACAACCTCCTGCAGGATCCTTGCACCACCAGCTGGAAAGTGACAAACTTCACGGATGATTTTGCTTAAGAGACAGAGTGATTTTCCAACCTAGGCACAAGGCACAATTGTGAATATCTTCAGCTGTTTAAGTGTAATTTTAGCCAGAGCTCCATTTAAGCAGCATATGGGAACAGACATTGGAGTGCCCTCATTCTCGAAGATGCTGGAATTTACCTGGCCCTTCTGCGTTAAAAACTCACACTTACAAACCTAATACATGGAGTATAAAGAAGCAGCTCTCCTTAGGACACTGGGGTCTTGAAATGTGTTTCCAGCTCTTTTCCCTTTGGAATGAATGGGAAAGAAAACAAACATCTGTAGTTTCTTTCCACCACCAGATGGAAATTCATAAACTTCACGGATGCTTTTGCTTAGAAGATTGAACGATTTCCCAATCTTGGCAGAGTGCACATTGTGAATTCCTTCGGTTCAAAAGTGATTATTAATCCAGAGTTTTGTGTTTCGTGGTATATAGGAACTGTCATTCGAGTGCCTTGCTTACAAATGAAGCTGGAGCTTACCTGGCTCTTCTGCATTAGGAACTCACACTTAGAATCACAAATTATGGATTAGCAAAGATTACCTTTCCTTAGTCCACTGGAGTTTTGAAATGTGTTTCTGGATCCTTTAGCATAAGAATGAAAGGGAGCAAAACAAACTCCTCCAGTTTCTCTGTATGGCTAGCTGGAAAGTCACAAACTTCACGGATGATTTCCCTTATGAGACTAAAGGATTTTCTACTCTTGGCACAGTGCAGAATTGTGAATTATTTCAGCTACAAATGTGATGTTTTAGAAACAGGTCTCTTTTAAGCTGTATAAGGGAACAGGAATATAGTGCTCTGATTCTCAAGGAAGCTGGAGTTTAGCTGGCTCTTTTGAAGTAAGAAAATACACTTAGAAACACAAATGATGAAGAAGAAACAAGCAGCTATCCTTAGGACTCTGGAGTCTTGAAACCTGTTTCTGGCTCTTTTAACAAAGGAATGAATGGGAGAGAGTACAACCTTTGGCAGATTATCTAAACAACCAGCTAGAAAGTGAAAAACTTCACGGATGCTTTTGCTTAGGACACTGAGTAATGTGCCACTCTTGGCACAGCATGGAAATGTTTATTAATTCAATTACAAGAGTAAACTTTTAACCTATTTCTGTGTTATGCTGTGTAAGGCAACATGCATTGGAGGGCCCAGCTTACCAAAAAAGCGAGAGTTTAGCTGGATCTTCTTAAGAACTCACACATAGAGACAGTAATCATGGAGTAGAAAAAAGCAGTTCTCCTTAGGGCACTGGAGTCTTGAAATGTGTTTCTTGCTGTTTTATCATAGAAAAGAATGGCAGAGAAAACAACCGTGTGTAGTTTCTATGAACCACCAGCTGGAAAGTCACAAACTTCAGGGATGCTTATGCTTAGGACACTGAATGAATTGCCACACTTTGCACAGTACTGAATTAAAAATTATTTCACTTACTAAAGTGATGTTTTAGCCAGAATTCTGTATTGTGCTGCATACAGAAACAGGCTTTGGAATGCCCTGCTTCCACAGATGCAGGAGCTTAGCTGGATCTTCTATGTTAAGAACTCCCACATGGAAAAAATCCAGGAGTAGAAACAGGCATTTCACGTAGGGCACTGGACTCTTCAAACGTGTTTTGGCTCTTTTCCCATAGAAATGAACGGAAAAATAAAAAAAACTTCTGCAGTTTCTCTGCACCACCAGCTGGAAAGTCACAAAATTCATGGACGCTTTTGCTTAGGAGACTGAATGATTTGCCACTATTGTCACATCACTGAATTGTGAAATACTTCAGGAACAAAAGTGACGTTTTAGGCAGACTTCTGTTTTAAACCGCTTAAGAGAACAGACAATGGAGTGCACTGCTTCTCAAAGAAGCTGAATCTTAGCTGGTTCTTCGGTGTTAAGAACCCCCAATTAGAAATAAAATTCATTTAGTAGAAATTAGCAGCACTTCTTAGGGCAATGGACTCTTGAAACCTGTTTCTGGCTCTTCTCTATAGGAAAGAATGGGAGAGAAACCAAGATTCTGCAGTTTCTCTGCACAATGAGCTGGAATATCACAAAATTTACAGATGCTTTCTCTTAAGAGACTGAACAACCTGCCAGTCTGGCAAAGTGCAGAAGTGTGAATTGCTTCAGTTACAAAAGTGACATTTTAGGCAGTGTTCTCTATTTCTCTCTAAATGGGAACAGGCATTGGAGTGCCCTGCTTCCCAAAGAACCTGGAGCTTACCTGGATCTTCTGTTTTAGCAACTCACACTTAGAAACACAAATCATGGAAAGGAAAGAAGCAGCTCTTCTTAGGGCGCTGGAGACTTGAAACGTGTTTCTGGCTCTTTTCCCATAGGAAAGAATGGCAAAGAAAATACCCTTCTGCAGTTTCTATGCACCATAAGCTGGAAAGTCACAAATTTCATGGATACTTTCGCATAGGAGACTGAATGAGTTGCCACTCTTAGCACAGTGCGCACATGTGATTTACTTCATTTAAAAAAGTGATGATTTAGCCAGTGTTCTGTGTTTCTCTCTACACAAAAGCAGGCATTAGAATGCCTTGTTTCAAAATGAAGCTTGAGCTTAGCTGGTTTTCTGCGTTAAGAACTCACAATTAGAAAGTCAAATAATGGAGAAGAAACAAACAGCTCTGCTTAGGGAACTAGCAACTTGAAATGTGTCTCTGGCTCTTTTCCTGTAGGAATAATGGGAGACAAAACCCTCTTCTGCAGTTTCTCTGAACGACCAGCTGGAAAATCACAAACGTCACAGATGCTTTCCCTTAGGAGAATATATGAGTTGCCACTCTTGGCACAGTGCCAAAGTGTGAATTACTTTGGATAAAAAGTGAAGTTTTAGCCAGACTTCGGTGCTTTTCTGTATATGGGAACAGGCTTTTTTGTGCCCTGGTACACAAAAACGATGCTGCTTAGCTGGTTCTTCCGCATTAAGAAATTAAACATATTAACACAAATCATGGAGAAGAAACCAGCAGCTCTGCTTAGGGTACTGGAGCCTTGAAACATGTTTCTGTGTTTTTATTCATAGGAATGAATGTGAGAGAAAACACCTTTTGCAGTTTCTCTGCACCACCAGCTGGAAAGTCACAAATTTCATGGATGCATTCTCCTAGTAGAGTGAACGAGATGCCATTCTAAGCACAGTGTGGAATTTGATTAATTCAGTTATAAAAATGATGTTTTAGCCAGATTTCTGTGTTTCTTTGTATATGGGAATAGGCATTGGATTGCCCTGCTTCCTAAATAACCATGAGCATAGCTGGCTCTTCTGAGTTAAGTACTCACAGTCAGAAACACAAACCATGCACGAGAAAATAACAGTATTGCATAGGGCACTGCAACTTTGCAAGGGGTTTCTGGCCCTTTTATCATAGGAATGAATGGGAGAGAGAACATCTTTCTGCAGTTTCTATGCACCTCCCAATGGAATGTCACAAACTTCAAGGGTGCTTTCTACTAGGAGACTGAACAATTTCCCACTCTTGTCACAGCGTGGAACTGTGAATTACGTTAGTTACAAAAGTGACCTTTTAGACAGTATTCTGTTTTGCGCTGTATACAGGAACAGGCTTTTGGAGTGCCCTGCTTCCCAAAATACCTGGAGGCTTGCTGAATCTTCTGCATTAGGAACTCAACATAGAAACACAAATCACAAAGTAGAATCAAGCAGCTCTCCTTAGTTAACTGGGGTCTTCAAACATGTTTCTGGCTCTTTTTCCCATAGGGGTGAATAGAAGAGAGAAAAACCTTCTGCAGTTTCTCTGCACTTGAGCTGCACATTCACAAACTTCACATTTGCTTTCTCTTAGGAGACTGCATTATTTACCATTTTTGGCACAGTATGGAACTGTGAATTACTGTCGTTACAATACTGACGTTATGACCAGTGTTCTGTGTTTTGCTTTATACAGGAACAGGCATTGATGTGCTCTGCTTCTCAAAGAAGTAGGAGATTTGGTGACCTTCTGTGTTAAGAACTCGCACTTAGAAACACAAAACATGGTGTAAAAACAGCAGCTCTCCTTAGGGCACTGGAGAGTTGAAAAGTATTTCTGGCTCTTTTCCGATAGGAGTGAATAGGAGAGAGAACAAACCTCTGTGGTTACTCTGCAACTCGACCTGGAAAGTCACAAACTTCATGGATGCTTTCTCTTAAGGCACTGAATGATTTGCCACTCTTGACACAGCGTGGCACCACCAGTTTGAAAGTCACAAAATTCACGGATAATTTCCCATAGGAGATGGAATAATTTGCTACTCTTGGCACAGCTTAGACACATGAATTATATTAGTTACAAAAGTGCTGTTTTAGCCAGTGTTCTGTGTTTCTCTGTATACAGGAACAAGAAGGGGAGGGCCATGCTTCCCAAAGAAACTGAAGCTTAGCTGATTCTTTTGTGTAAGAACTCACATTGAGAAACACAAATCATGGAGTAGAGAAAAGCAGCTCAGCATAGAGCACGGGAGTCTTTTATCGTGTTTCTGGCTCTTTTCACATAGGAATGAATGGGAGCGAGAACAACTTTCTGCAGTTTCTCTGCACCTCCAGCTGGAAAGTCACGAAATTCATGGATGCTCCACTTGGGAGACTGAATGATTTGGCCCGCAGTACAGCACATGTCTGTGAAGTTCTTCAATTACAAATGTAAACTTTTCCCAGAGTTCTGTTATTCACAGTAAAATGGAACATACATAGGTGTGCTCTGCTCCCCAAAAAAGCTAGACCTGAACTGGCTCTTCTGAGTTAAGAACTCACACTGAGAAACACAAACCAAGGAGTTGAAAAATGCAGTTCTCTTTAGGGCACTGGAGTCTTGAAACGTGTTTCTGCTCTTTTCCCTCAAGAAAGAATGGGAGACACTACAACCTTCTGCAGTTTCCCTGTACCTTCAGTTGCAAAGTCACAAACTTCACTGAAGCTTTTTTTTTTTTTTTTTAAGAGACTGAATGATTTGGGACTCTTGTCCCTGCATGGAACTGTGAAATACTTTAGTTACAAAAGTGACATTTTAGCCATAGTTCTGCATTTCTTTTATAAAGGAACAGGCATTGGAGTGCGCTGGCTCCCAAAATAGCTTGAGCTTAGCTGGCTCTTCTGCTTTAGGGACTCTGACTTAGAAACAAAAATACTACAGTAAAAATAACAGATCTCCTTAGGGCACTGGAGACTTGAAACGTGTTTCTGTCTCTTTTAGCAAAGAAAAATAAGAGAGAGAACAACCTTCGGCATTTTCTCTGCACCTTCAGGTAACAAGTCTCAAACTTCACGGATGCTTTCTCTTAGGAGACTCAATGAATTCCCCCTCTTGGCACAGCGCAGAAGTTTGAATTACTTTAGTTATAAAAGTGACGTTTTTGCCAGGGATGTGTGTTTCTCTGTATACAGTAACAGGCATTGGAACGCCGTGCTTCCTAAAGAAGCTTTAGCTTAGCTGGGTCTACTGTGTCAAAAACTCACACTTTGAAACAGAAATCATGGGGTAGAAACAAGGAGCTCACCGTAGTGCATTGGAGCCTTGAAACGTGTTTCTAGCTCTGTTCCCATAGGAATGAATGGTAGAGAGAATCATCCACGTCTGTTTATCTGCACCTCCAGCTGGAACGTCAAAAACTTCATGCATGTTTTTCTTTAGGAGAGTGAATGTTTTGCCGATTGGCACAGCACAGAACTGTGAAGTTTTTTGGTTACAAAAGTGATATTTTAGCCAGTGTTCTCTGTTTTGCTGAATACAGGAACATGCACTGGAATGCCCTGATTCTCAAAGAAGCTGGAGCTCAGCTGGCTCTTGTGCACTAATAACTAACACTTAGAGACACATATCATAGTGTAGAAACAAGCAGCTCTCCTACGGGCACTGGAGTCTTAAAACGTGTTTCAGGCTCTTTTTCAATAGGAATGAATGAGAGAGAGAACATCCTTCTTCAGTTTCTCGTCACCTCCAGCTGGAAAGACAAAATCATTACTGATGCATTCAATTAGGAGACTGAATGATTTTCCAATCTTGACATAGCACAGAACTGTGAAGTACTTTATTTACAAAACTGAATTTTCATCCAGAGTTCTGTGTTTGGCTGTATACAGGAACAGGCCTAGGAGTACCCTGCTTCCCAAAGAATCTGGAGCCTAGCTGCCTTTACTATGTTAAGAACACACACATAGGAACATAAATCACGTAGTAGAAACAAGATGCTCTCAATAGGACACTGGTGTCTTCAAACTTGTTTCTGGATCTTTTTCCCTAGTAATGAATGTGAGAGAGAACAATCTTCTGCAGTTTCTCTTCACTGGCAGCTGGAAAGTTACAAATATCATGGATGCTTTCTCTTAGGAGATTTTGTGATTTGCCACTTTTGGCTCTATGCAGAACTGTGAAGTTCTTTAGATACAAAAGCACATTTTGTCTAGAGATCTGTTTCTCGCTGTACCCAGGAACCGGCATTGGAGTGCCCTGCTTCCAAAGAAGCTGGAGATAAGCTGGGTCTTCTGCATTAGGAACTCACACTTAGAAGCACAAATCATGGAGTATAAACAAGAAGCATTTCCTAGGGCACTTGAGTCTTGAAACGTGTTTCTGGCTCTTTTACCATAGGACTGAAGGGGAGAGAGGACAACATTCAGCAGTTTCTATACACCTCCTGTTTAAAAGTCAAAAATTTCACTGATGGTTGCTCTTAGCACACTGACTGATTTGCCACTCTTGGCAAAGCTCGGAACTGTGAATTTCGTTAGTTACAAAAGTGTCATTTTAGCCAGAGTTCTGTGTTTTGCTGTACAGCGGAACAGACATTTTAAGCCCTGCTTACCAATGGAGCTGGAGTTTAGCTGGCTCTTCTGTGTTAAGAACTCATGCTTAGAAACACAAAGAATGGAGTAGCAACACATAATTCTCCTTAGGGTACTGGAGTCTTGAAACGTGTTTCTGGCTGTTTATCATAGGAATGAATGTGAGAGAGAACAACCTACTGCATCTTCTTTGCACATCCAGCTCAAAAGTCACAAACTACACGGATGCTTTCTCTTAGGAGACTAAATGTTTTGCCACTTGGCACAGCATGCAATTGTGATGTACATTAGTAAATGAGTGACGTTTTATCCAGAGGTCTCTGTTATATATATACAGGGACAGGCATTACAGTGCCCTGCTTCCCAAAGAAGCTGGCTCTTATGACTCTTCTGCATTAAGAACTCACACTTAGAAACACTTATCATGGAGTACAAACACGCATCTCTCCTTAGGGCACTGGAGTCTGGAAATGATTTTCTGGGTCTTTTCCCATAGGAATGAAAGGGAGAGAGAACAAATTTCTTCAGTTTCTCTCAGCTCCAGCTGGAATGTCAAAATTTCATGAAGGCTTTCTCTTAGGAGACTGAATAATTTGCCACTCTTGGCACAGCTTGGAACTGTGAAGTACTTTAGATACAAATTGACGTTTTAGTCAGAGTCTCTCTTTTGCTCTATAGAGGAGTAGGCATTTTAGTGCACTGCTTCCCAAAGAAGCTGGAGCTTACCTGGCTCTTCTGCGTTAAGAACTCACACTTACAAACAGAAATCATGGAGTAGAAACAGGCAACTCTCCTTATGGTTCTGGAGTCTTGAAACTTGTTTCTGTCTCTTTTTCCATAGGAAAGAATTAAGCCTCAAACTTAACGGATGCTTTCTCTTAGGAGACTGAATGATTTGCCACTGTGGGCACAGCATAAAACTGTGAAGTACTTTAGTTACAAAGTGACATTTTTGCCAGATTTCTCTGTTTTGCTATATACAGGAAAAGGTATTGGAGGGCCTGCTTCCCAAAGGAACTGGAGCTTAACTGGCTCTTCTGCGTTAGGAACTCACACATTGAAACACAAATCATTGTGTAGCAACATGCAGCTCTCCTTAGGGAACTGGATCTTGAAACGTGTTTCTGGCTTTTTTTTTTTTTTGGAATGAATG
>NDGM011052734.1:0-14388 GCA_002564305.1 Octomys mimax | reverse complement strand
TCATCTACCACTTACCAACCACACCAAGCTTTTGACTCTGCCTTTGCAAATACAATCACCCCTGAATGGAATGCACTGCATTCGCTGAAAACCACTATAAATCACCTTAAATGTTACATTGTACTCTACACTAGTCTACTAAATCATGCGGTCACAGTAGCAGTGACAGCTGTCACCAGCACACCAGCATACTGCCTCCCTACTGACAGCCCAATAATCTGCCATCATGCCCTTCTAATTTTCTTGTACTCACCTGATAAACACTACCCATCACATTAGGTTGTCATAGTTCATCAAACATCCCAAATAAAGTATACAAATAACTGTAATAACCTTAATGCTATTTTGTATCATCTAAATTTTATACAACAAATAAGTACTTCTGAAGCCAGGAATGGTGGCTCAGGCCTGTAATCCCAGCATTCAAGAGGCTGAGGCAGGAGGATCATAGCAAGTTCAGCCTGGGCTACAATGCAAGCTCAAGGCCAGGTTTAACTGCACAGTAAGATGTTATCTCAAAAAGACAATAAATAACTAAATAAACAAACATTTTTTATGAGAAAAGATTGTTATCTTTAACAATGTATCAAAAGGAATAACATAATTTAAAACATAATCTTTCAAATTCCATAAATTTCAAAATAAACTGATCTTACCTGAAGATTGGGATATTGAGATTATTGCCTGAAGCAATGTATGGCGCTTTGATGTTATGGCAGAAAAGAATGAAAGTGAGTAGCAGATAGTCAATATGAGATCTATGGACTGGCAGAAATATAAGTGGCAAATTTGTCTAGTAGAGAGAAAAATACCAAAGATTAGTTTCAAATATAAAATTGTGTCATTTTGTGACTGTATTTTGGTTAGAGTGACTCAAACACTGGCAAATCAGTGACTCACTCTTTGAAAACATTTTCCAACAATACATTTAACATTTTCTCTCAATTTATACTTATTTAGCTAAAGACAAGTACGGCTACAACAACAGAAATGACTTAAGAATAATGAAGGGTTCACAATGACTCTTAAAAAAAATGATTATCTTCTGAGAGGCAACTCTAGGTAAAAAGAAGACGGGTTTGGAGTCAGACTTGGTTTAAAATGCTAGACAAACCACTATCTGCAACTTGGGATAATTTTTCTTTTTTTCTTTTTTTTTTTTTTTTTTTTTTGCAGTACTGGGGATTGAACTCTGGACCTTGAGCTTGCCAGGCAGGTGCTTATGCCCTTGAGCTATCTCCCCAGCCCAAGGGATAATTTCTTAATTTATGTGCACCACTCTTCCCTTAAGTAGGGATTGTCAACTTGGCTCTCAGGATTGCTGGCAATACGTTACAAAGAAATCCCACAGACTGCTGACAGTCCCCCCTCATCCCACTCCTCCCCAGATACAGATCTTGAGTTTATCACAGAACAGCAGCTTCCAAATGGGTTGGAAACACATAGGAGTAAACAAGTGGCAAATCTGTGTACTCATTTTGTATACAAGTGAGTATAAGACATCATTTCTGAAACTTCTCACATCATTCTACAAATATGGGGAAAATGGAATGCCACAGCCCCAGGAATTCTTGCCTCAGTTGCAGCTTTAACCATCTCAAGTTGACCCTTGTGAATCTGAATGTTCCAGAAGAAGCTGTTGAACAGTTTTAGCAGAACCCACCCAGTCAGTCTGAAAGAAAAAAACAAAATATAAATCCATATACACATATATTTGTATATGTGATATGTGTACAGTTGACTTGCCTAAAGTTTCGGAATCTGCAACCTAAGTGTACTCCTAAATACTTGATATTCATGCATAGAAACCTGCGCATCTCACTAGCAGAGTTAGTGAGCTAACTAAACACACACTACTTAGAGAGGTATCTACCTAGTTGCGCTAAAATCACACTGCACTCCAATAACGCTCTGTACTTCAAAGGCAAGTGCCCAAGCTAATACTTACTGAGCAGACGATCCTTCTAGCCCACACAACCATGCCCTTTAAGACACAAATGTGTGGGGCCTGACTCACTGTCAGGACAGCAGATGTCAGCAATAATAAAAGGACTGCCATCAATTAGCAGAGTGTAAAGCATCTAGAGGCCTACCACAGTGTTCGGTCCTGTTTGCCCAAACACGATGGTTCCGGTTGACTTTAATACCTGATCATCCCTGGTGAGACAGTGGCAACCATCTCTTGAAGGATCTTTTTGGCTTTCTTTTTCACTTTTTGGACGGCTTTGGACTGCTGCTGGGCAGAACCATCAGGATTCAATTCAGCAGCCACCTCAGCAATTGCCTCTTGCACTCTGATTTGAGAATGGAAAGACAATGTAACTGGTTATATGTCACCTTGCGTTTTTAATACTTTCTAAATTGCAGTTATCAATCACAAGACAAAATCTGCTTTCGCTTCGATATGTGGTCACATATATGAATTAGGTTTTCACATGGGACCTTCCTGGTGGTCTAGCAAAACTAAAGGCCATAGCATTCCTAAATCAATGAATCCCTGAGGAATCTGAACAACAGGCTTAAGAATTTAATTATCTCAGGCCACGGTGGAATACACTTATAATCCGAGGTCTCAGGCAACTGAGGCAGGAGGGTCATCGAAAGTTCAAAGACAGCCTGAGATACCTACTGAGCTGAAGGGCAGCCTGGGCTATATAGCGAAACCCAGTCTCAAAAATCCAAACAAAAAATTCTAATTCAGTGTGTGACAACTATAGGAATTTGATATGTCCCAGTTATGTTGTGAAGATATAAGTCACACCATTGGAAAAACAAAAAAGAAAGGTTACCCCTTTGAACAAATAATTTGAAGTTACACAAAAACCCACTGCCAAAGTAGCGCATGATTTTCCCTTTGAAATCCTAATTTACTACTGATTTATACCGTCACCTCATTAGTAGAACTATATGTGAAACTCTCTGAGAGGTATCAAACAGGAACATAAATATTTATAAATGTTTTCAAGTCAAATCAGAATTTTAAGAAGGTACAGCTGATGAACAAAACAGCACT
Organism: Octomys mimax; assembly: GCA_002564305.1. Taxonomy (NCBI): domain Eukaryota; kingdom Metazoa; phylum Chordata; class Mammalia; order Rodentia; family Octodontidae; genus Octomys; species Octomys mimax. Next base: position 11,375 of record NDGM011052734.1, on the reverse strand, counting down.
GAGAAATAAGAACTGAAGTAAAAGGAAAAGTTTAATTCAGTTTTGTAATTTCTTACACCTGACACACAGGAGAAAAAAATTAAACCTTTAAACCCCTTTAACATTCCAGTTACTAGTCAAAAACACAGGAATGGAATGAAACACTCTTGAAGTTTTCAGCTAGAAAAGAGAACATTAAGAACCCAGGGAATTCCCCCCATGTCACTGTTTTCTCCCATCATTGCTACTGATTAATGAAGTACGGTGAAACTCTGCACAGCCCTATAGCCCATTAACATTAAAAAACCAATTCCAAAGACAGATGCACCTGGTCTATTTCTTGAATAGCATTCACAGCACTTGGCCAGGAACGTCTTGCAAGTATTTAGCATGACTCTTACACCTTACAGTTGACATTATCAACCGTTCACTCACTCATTCAATGAGTATGTGCCAGGACTACTACAGTTTTAACAACTCCACGGGGCCTACAAACGGCCCCTGTGAACTGAAGGCAGTTCTTCAATCCACCCTGTCTCTTGTTCCCAAACACAGCTAGTTCTCTACACTGGACTACACCAAGGAGGCTAAACAGAACCACCTCCACTCGAACTCCTACATTCATTTATTCTGCCCCCACTGCCTAGGACTGAGCGCCTTGTACTAAGAAATAATTGGGACGCCCTGGAGGTGGTCTCAAACTCAAAGACTTTCTAGGCTCCTGTCCATCTCTCCTCTCAAATACATAGGAAGGGCCTCTGCAATGTCCTTAGCTGGCTAAGGAAAGCTCTCCCAAAAGAAATGCAATTATCCGAAACTCATAAAGTCCCTTTCTAAATTCATTACCTGGGAAAAGTTGAGCAACAGAGAAGAGGTAACAAAAAGCCATCACCACAGTTAGCAGACTGTCCACCCATTCTTCTGCAGGTAGCTGTCACAAATTGGTTACCTGGATGCTTTGTCTGCATAAGACACCTGCTCCCAGAACTGTTCTGCCCCTTACCCAACTCCACCACAACCCAGGGACTTTGCTCCACCCTCTACCCCACTCATTCTTGATCCCCTACATATGCCTTATTCTACCTAAAACTATCTCTATTCTCCATCTGTCTCTCCCCTATGAGACGATATATAAATTTCTAAATCATATTGTGTCAGTGGGTGATTGTTCTACTATGACACCAGGCATGTTGATAAATTCAAATGCCTTCTTCTGTTATCTATTGTTGGTTCACAGCAAAGAACCTTTGGAAAGAAAGGAAAATCACCTCATGCCCTTCCCACTTCATTCCATAGAGGTTCCAGCGGCCCCCTAATTGTAACCACGCTCCTCTAAGATAAGAGCAAACACAGTCTACTATTCCCCTAAGATCTGTGACTACTTCCTACTGTAGGAATTTGTCCTAGGTGCTCAAAAACTGTTTGACAAAATATCAGACTCACTTCTTTTTTGGCAATAAAGTGGGAACTGCTATGCCCCCAGGATTAGTCTCACACAGAATTTAATGCCCTGAAACTATGTGCATATCTGAACTCTGACCCACTGTTATGGTTTGTGTCCAGTTGTCCTCCAAAGCCTCATGCAGTCATGGGGCAGACTTCTAGAGTTTGTGATTAACTCATAATCCACTGGGATTATGGGTGTGAGTACTACTCCCAGCCTGGGGCATATAGTCTGAATGCAACTTAAGGGAGACAGACCAGCTCTCTGCAGCCATTGGTGTTTGCTGTGACTCCTCCATTTCACTCTTGCTCTTCGCTGCCGCCATGGAAAGTTGCTCTCTGACCTGTGCCGCTCTGCCTTGGAGCCAGCTCAGTATGGACTGAAACCTCCAGTGACTGTGAGCTAAATGAACCTTTCCTTCCTTCATTCTGGGTGTCAGATATTTGTCCCAGCAACGAGCAAAGAGTAACTGAGACACCCACGACATATCTCTCAGGCTCTAGAGGCCTACTCGGCTACTCATCCATGACCAAAACCATCCTTCCTATATGGCACCACTCACCAAAACCATCCACTCCCCTTTCCCTCCGTGTCCTTCAAAGCTTAACATTTAACGTTCAAAAATGCGAATACTTCTCAGATGGAGTCCCACAGAGACCACAGGTCAGGGAAGGCCTCACTTGCCCGCTCCCACCACAAGCCCCTCCTCTTCCCACCTAGACAACAGAGTCCTCACTCTTACCTGCTGCTGTTCAGCACATTTTCTGTCACATTGGTGGCAAACATGCCCTTGTGCACATCCCGCTCTTGAATAAAAAGGACATAAGAAAGACGTCTTGCAAGCCATCCTCGGTGCCTGTAATGCAATTACCAGAAAAGTACTGAAGCAGCGCCCACAGCAAGGGGCTTCAACAAGCCCACAGCTCCTCCATAAAAGTGAAGCAAATCCCCAGTAACCAGGACTCACGCACAGCAAATTTCCTGGCTAGTCCAGGATGCTAAAGAGCCGATTTTACTTGTAATTTTTTTTTCATTTGTTCTCAAGTAAAAGTAAAACTCAAAATTTGTGTATTAATTCTCAAATAGTCTTATCTTCCTGAATAGTAACCCTTATATAAAAACAAAAATAAAAATCTGAATTTGTTAATACCACTAAAAAGGCTGATATTTTCAATGTTATCTGTGTATAGATATAAGCAGATGAACTATGTAACTCACGGCTAGATTTGTGGACTATCAATGAGATACTTGGGAGTCTTTCCCTATAATAAAAAGTATTACTATAAAATTCCCTCTAAGATAATCACTGACTCTCAAACTAAATTAAAGCTGAACAGACAAATGAAGTCAAGCAGAACCAGTCCATGATCTGAACCCTGAACCCTGGATTCAGAAGTCAGCAGGGTTTCTTTTAAAAATACACTCAACACGTGTAAGGGTTAGAATACAATCTTGTCAGTAACAGTAACTACATAATGTTTACATTGGGGGTTTCAAAATAAGAAGGCCACAGGTCCTCACTGTATAATGATTTAAATCCATCCATGATGACTTCAAAGTGCTGCGCTAGCATCTCCCTCCATAGTGACATAGACAGCAAGAGATTTCAAATACAAATTCACTAACTCTGAAAACAAAACTAATATGATGCGGAACAGTTTATGGATCACTGTTCATCTCTTGGTTGACACTTTTTCATTCTCCTTTCCTGTCTCAATATCCTTAAAATTTAGCCCAAGCCAGGAGGCTGAGGTAGGAGGATCACTGAGTTCAAGGCCAGCCTGGGCTACATAGTGAGTTTAAGATCAGTCTGAACTACATAGCAAAAACAAACAAGAAACACACAAACACAAATTTTAACAAAACGCATAAAAGAAAAAAATGGAGCAATGTGTTAAGTGTTCATTCTAAACTCCTCCATCAGTGAATGGTTCTCAGAATTCTTCCTAACCTACACGAAGCCCAAGCTCTCTAGGACATCTCTTTAAGCATCTAAAGGCGTGTAGGTGTCCATGAATGAGAGTAAGTGTGCAGGTAAGGTCATGGGTGAGTGTACACGACTGAATGAGAACACAAGAAAGACCAAGTGCATGAGTGTAAACGTGCACATGCGTGTGTGGATGTTTATGCTCTGCTTCATATAATAAACTCCGTCTACAGCTTGTTTCACTGAGCACTTCTGCATTACCAAGACAATTTGATTGATGCTGCTTTGGTATTTTTTAAACATCTTCCAACTATTTTCAACAGGCAAACCTTTGGGTTCATATATAAAAGTTCTATATTCATAGTACATATGTAATGACGAAAACACTCTATTCCTTGTGTGATCTTAATCATGGCAACTAAGAAAAAGAAAGAACACTTCAATGTAGGTGAGCCTTTCCTCTCTCTCTTAAGTTTAAAGGACAGGGAGATGAGTAGTCTTGGAGTAAGGAAAAAATACATGTATCTCTTGACTTCTACTTTATTTCTATTTTAAAAAAAAACCCTACCTTTAACATAGATATATGCAAATAGCACCATTCTCATATGTGAGCTCATCATCTAATTTTTTAACAGTAATTGTGAAGGTCTCAAATCTAAAAGTGATTTCTTGAACCAGTTTTTCATAGAATTTCAAGCAAGCCCGATCACTTGCAGCTACTTCTTATCTACCTCAAGGATCTACTCTTAGAATTATAGGGATTAGCAGTGTTTGGGGCTATTGTTTCTCTTGCCTCACAGACGTTCACAGAACCTTCTCCTTCCTTGTCCTAAAACCTGGATTCATGTAAAACAAAGGCCCTTTTCTCGGCCTCTGGTACCTACTAACTCATTCTCAAGTACCTGGAATTCGGAGTAAGTCTTAGACAAATAACAAATCAAAGAACATTTGTCCACTAGGTGAAAATATTTCCTAATACCTTGTATTTTAGGCAGATTTTTCTCAATCGTGTTTTGGTTTTGTTTTTGTTTTTTGGTACTGGGAATCTAACTTAGAACCTCGCACTTGCCAGGCAGGCGCTGTGCCATAGAGCTATATCCCCAGCAAAAAAAGTTTAAGGGTTTTTTTGTTTGCTTTGGTACAGGGAATCGACTCAGGACCTTGTACTTGCCAGGCAAGCACTTGTACTGCTGAGCCATATCCCAGGCCGTTAGCCAGATTTTAAACATTCATACTTTTTAAAAAATAATCACAACAGATCATAAGACATTCAAACCGACACTTCTCCTCTGGCAAATATTTCCCACATTTGAGACACCTCATATGCAAAACTTGTATATGAATGGTTTAAATAACACTGAGCAACATCTACATTCCCATGGACATCTATAAGCACAGCGGTGGTTAGTAGTGATAGGTCTCTCTGTTGGTGGCTCTGCTTCTAGTTTTTGGATAAATCCTCTGTGTCAAAGCTCATATTCTAGACATGCTCAAAAGCAGAGGTTCCTCTTAAAGTATGCTCATTAATATTATGGAGTTTTTCTTTTGAGAGAAGTACCAGGAATTTCTTTTTACCTTGTGTGAGTTTCATTGATATAAATAACATTCCGCAAACCCAAAGATGGGATACTGGGGTTGAAAAATTTTTCCTAAATAAAACAAAATAAACGTTGACATAAATACACAATTGGATGGGTGAAAGGTTCACAGTAATAGTTCTTGACAACTTCTAAAATCCAAGCATCAGATTAGGCATTGCTTCAAAAATCTAACTGATAAAGAAAAATGTCTTATTGTGACATTTTTCAGCCAACAAAGGTCACAAACTCAAAATAAGTTCTTGAAACCTTACAGCCAAAGGAAATTGTGCCTCTTCACTTGCTGTCCTGCTCCTCCCCTCCCTTCCAAAAGGGCAGAACATTCAAGGGAAGTTCAAATACACAACACTCTGGAAAGCATCACCCAGTTACTGTCAAATTACCAACTCTCCCAACGTATGAGACAAATAAGAATTATTAGCTCTGTTGGAAGGTGAGGAAACGGAGGCTGGCAGGACTTAGGGACCAATCTCATGATTGCTCCAAACAGCACTGTCTTTTTACTCCCTGAAATGACTGTCCACTTACTGAGAAAATACACGACAGGTCACAATCTTTACAAGTGATCTGAAAAGATAATCTAGAGATAGCTCTAAAAGTCTACTGCTTTACTAATATGGACAAAAAGGTTAATGTTTTTCAATTAAATTCTTAAAAAAAAAAAAAAAACAACACAGCATAACATGACCTCAAAAAAGAAGCAACCTGGGCCTGCCAGGTGGGCCCTGCCCCCAGGGCGTGCTGAGACTACGATTGAGACTGGGCGTGGTGGAGCACACCTCGCATCCCAGCATTTGGGAGGCTATAAACAGGAGAATCTCTACAAGTCCCATCTACATAGTGAGACCCTGGAGACCCTCTACTATATATATATATATATATATATATATATATATATATATATATATAATGTGATATCTCTTTAGAGGAAAAAAAAGTATTTAAAGCAAAGATATCAAATATCCAAATATCAAAATATCAAAATTACTGGGCTGGGGAGATAGCTCAGTAGAGTAAGTGTTTGCCTGGCAAGCGTATGGGCCTGAGTTGAATATCCAGTTCCACAAAAAAAGAAGTCTGAACAAAATTACTAAAAAAATTTTAAATAAATTATTAATCAAGTATCTGATACACTATTCTCTATTTGTACTTCAAACTATAATTCCATCAAATAATTTCTTATACTCCCTCTTGATTTAAAAAATACCATAACATTAGACATTAGGTAATATATTGAACTAATACTGTAGCTAAGGCATGTTTTCAATAAACATTCAAAATTAGAATTGAATTTCAAATTTAAAAGAAAAATCATAAGACCTATTTATTTGTTCCCATTGCCCTATGAATCTGACTAGACTTAACTGCTAGACTAGAAATTTCCAAGATCCTTCGATCAGTTCTTGTAACAAGGCAATTTCATAGTACCTGAACCTTTAAGGTGAACTGTGGAGCTCTATGAAAATCTCCTGGAGTTAGCGCTATGCAAGTCTCCTTAATACCATACTCAGAATTCTACTTCCTGCCAAGTCAACCCTGAATAGAAAAGCCACACAGCACAATTGCTATTCACACAGGTTACAAGCAACCTCTAAAATAGTAGCCATTTCAATGACAGAATTTCTACATCCTAATGACTGGATCTTCCCAGGGAAAACTTCACATCCCAATGGTTTAGTTCTGTCTTATTTTGTTTCTTTATAGTACTGATGATTGAACCCAGGGCCTTCGCAATCAACTACATCCCTAGTTCTGTTTTTTTATTTTGATACAGGATCTTGTGAAGTAACAAATTGTTCACCCTGGACTCAAACTTATGATCCTCCTGCTTCAGCTCCCCAGAGTGCTGGGATTACAGGTGTGTGCCACCACGCCCAGCCAGACATACCTTTTAAATAGTAATTCTACTACTATTAGAACAGCTACGTGAAACTCTACAACTCCATGCTAACTCTCCCCTCTCACCAAGTGCCATCAGAAGGACACCTGTCACCCACCCCACTCTTTTCAGGCATGACATGGGTACAGAGCTTGTGTTTTTTCACTAAAATGCAAACAAGAGACATAAATACAATGGTGCTTCAGTTCATGAACTTCACTGGCTCCAGAATTCTGAGGAAGATGGCTATGGTTGTGTTCACCACATAATATGGAATTCACCAGCAGAAGCAAAATTTTGTCACAAACATTTCTGCTCGCAAATTATTCATGAACAGATGTGTTCTTCAACCACCGAATTAGTGTATACCATTCCTTAGGTCTTCAGCCCAACATTTTAGTGACCATACTTCACTACCATAAGATCTACAGACCTCCTCCAGGAACACAACCAAAGCCAAGAGCAAAGCACACCTTTACCTTTGAATTCTGTCCCACGATCTCTCTCATTTTGCTAGGATTTAACGTTAAGTGTTTAAAGCTCAGCATCTAGAAAGTACAACAAGGTTCCTACCAATTCTCTGTAAGAATTCAATTTGATTCTTCCCTTACAATCATAGTAAAACTTCAAAAGAACAAGAATACTGCCAAGACAGATGATGGAACCAATATTTATTGAAAAAATGAATGGAAAGAAAAGTCAACTTCTAGTTGAAATATTTGGTTTACAAACAAAAGTCTTGATTCTAAAAGTGATTTAAGTTTATTAAGACCAAACAATAAAAACTCACACAGTTGGAAATCTAGGCCACATATCTCCCTGTGTTTATTAAAGGCCTGCAGGCAGCTCATCCTTACCCAGCTCTGGGGAGTGCAGGAGTAACAACATCTTCCAACAAATGGCCTCTTACGGCTCATGAGGCTTTCTTTCCATTTTAGGGTTGCAGATCTGAAGAAGGTAGGTCTAAAGCCACACTCAGCCTAATAAACATGCAGAAAAATGTGTAATTGGCAAGAGAATTACACTTGTCCACTTGATCTCTAATAAAAGTATGACATTTCATATAAAAGAGAAAATTATAGCATGCTTTTCTTTTGTCAACATAATCATCATGTGTTACATTGTAATTTTCCCTTAAGGTATTCCCTTCTACAGTCAACACTTAGAAAAAAGCTCAATACGTAATCAAAAGCTGATCACCTAAGAACAAATAATCAATGTAATTACTTCAAACCTGATGTTGCATTCTAAGGTCTTAAAACCTAAGTTGAGGTGTCCAGTGATGGATGAATGAATAAAGATATGCTATGCATACACAATGGAATATTATTTGGCCCTATAAAAGAATGAAATCCTTACAGCAACATGGGGGAGGCAAGATATTATGACAAGTACAATAAGCTAAGAACAAAAAGGAAGCTGGGGCCAACAAGATAGCTCAGCAGTCTAAAGTGCCTGCTTAGGCAAGCACAGGGACCTCGGTTGGATTCCCGGCACCACACACTGCGCCAGCCCTGCCCCCAAGGCGGGCTGAGACAGCCACAAAAAAAAATAAAAAAAGAAGCTAAACAAGCTGATTCCAAGCCAGACATGGTGGCTCATGCCTGTAATCCTGGCATTCTAGAAGGCTGTCAAAGGAACCACAAGTTCAAGCCCTGGGTAACTTAACAACTTAGTGAGACCCTGCCTCAAAATTTTAAAAGAGTTGAAAATATAGGTCAGTTGAAAAGCCCTGGGTTCCACCCTAGTAACAGAAAAAAAAAAAAAAAAAAATGATCTCACTAATAAAAGTAGAGGGCCATGGTGACTCTAGTAGGGAAGATGGCAGGGTCAGTAGGACAGGCTGATTGATGAATACAAAACTATACTAAGACGAGAGGATTAGGTTCTAGTGTCCTGTGGCATAGTAGGGTGGCTATATGATCTATTCCAATAGAGACAGAATGGAGGATTTTTAACATGTCCAACGAAAAGAAATAAAATGCTCAACAGACATGCTAATTACCTCAAATAACTGTACATTGTAACATGGTAAATAATGTAGCCCATGAATACACTGTGAACAATGTATCCCACAAATATGTGTATCTACTATGCCAATTAAAACCTAGCAATAAATAAATATAACTGACATCCCTAACAAAAACAAAATTTCCAGTTTAGAAAAATAACAAAGCTGTTGAGAGCTTAGAAAACTCTGACAGAAGGACTAATAAAGTAGACTCCTACAATCTCACCCACATGCTAATACCTACCCAGATACTTTTTTTTTTTTAAATATATTTCGTTATTGTAGGGTCTCACTATGCAGCTTGGACTCGTGGTGATTCTACTACTTTCAGGCTCCTCAGCGCTGGGATTACAGGCCTGCGCCACCACGCCAGGACTCTTTTAACAGTTTCAGCGAGTCCTGGGGGTGGGGCAGCATGTGGTACCGGGATCGAACATCAGTCCCTGCGCTTGCCTGCATCCCCCATACCCTTTTAATGTCACACTCCCACAGGGAATTTAAAGAACTGCCACAGTGAGCACGTTGCTCTACTACAGCTTGAAATACCTTGCTTTAAATGGTAAACTTAATAATATTCCTTTATCTTAGGCTGGAATTTATATAGATATACTACTCAATGAAGGCCAAACCCTCTGTTCTAGTAACTTTCTTTTAACTTGGAGCTCAGTACTTACTCAAAATTCATTGATATAACATTCCTTTATAGTATTTATAATGAAGGTAAGTGTTCAAAGCTTTTTTTTTTTTGTCTTTTTGAGATAGGGTCTTGCTATGCAGTTCAGGCTGGCCTTGAGCTCACTTTGTAGCTCTGGGTGATCTCAAACTTGCAATGATCCTCCTGCCTCAGCCTGTCAAGTGTTGGGATTACAGGAGTGTGCCACCATGCACAGCTGAGATAATATTTAAAACATGTTAAATTATGTTGAAATTGGTAAAGCAATGCAAAAAATGTGAGATTTTGGATTAGATGGATATAGAAATTTCCAATTTTTTATTTTTTTAAATATTCATTATGAAATTAACGCTTACGAAATGTAACCTAAAGAAAGTAGATGCCAAGAGAAAGAAAGGGAAAAAAAAGAAAAATTCTTTAGAATTATAACACCCAAAACAAGTACCAGGGTGTTTTTCCCTAAGCAAAAGTGTTTTGCTTTCTACTTAATCACTGTACTTAAATTTTCTACTCAATTTTTTCTTCCTGTTAACATGGTATTAAAACTACTAAGTATTATTAGACTTCATAACTGTAACTTCTAACAGTTAACCTCTACTTGATATTACTGTATATTGCTACCAACATTTCTACCTTCATAAGCAATATTAAAATGAACATTTTTAGGGTGACTCCTTTAAACTTTTCTTTTAGACTTACCCATTCCTCATTTGTGTGTTTACATCGGCCAAGGCTATATTCTGATGAATTCGGCAAGTAAGAAACATCTATCGTGCTAACCGTCAATCCAGGTTCATCCATGTCACAAAGTGTAACTCCCGTATCATGTGCTACAAGAAAATTCCACCTCAGTTAATGAGGAATCCAGAGTAAATTCCAGAATCCCAAATTCTGATTTCTATGTTACCATGCTCCATAATAGGGTAGCAAGTGAACTGCTGGACTTCTATTAAAAATAGCCCCTGATGTGTTCACATGAGCTCAGGCCAGCCTGATTATGTAAGGATATTGTATCCTTAGATTTCTTGAGCAAAACAGCGCTGTGTGAGAGCTTATTTCAGGTATTAAACAAAGAATTATTTCATTTTGATTAAAATATGAATAGTTTCTAGGAAAATGAAAGCTTGAGTTTAATTAAACACGTTACATGTAGGCACCCCAGAATTTTTTTGCATTATGAATAGGGACTTCATGTAAAATAGATAAAACCAATGACAGCATCTCATTTCCTATTTAAATTGAACTGAGCTTCTTAATTTTTCTTGTGATGCCCTAAAAGAAACGACACTTGCACTTTTAACATAGCTACAAAGCTCTAAAAGAAAAATACCACTTGGGAAGGTCTCATTTGTTAAGATTCGATCTCTTCGAAAAACTTTCTCTAACCCTACAGGAAATATTCATGGAGACCGAACTATAAAATCGATATATACTGATATAATATAAAAACTTTCTAACACCAGTCTCCCATTATTTTAGCTTCTGGCTATTTCTCTCCTGGCCTTAAAAGCCTAGACGATGCCCTCCAAGCAATAATATTCCTTGAAAGATATATTCTGGTTTCTTTATGTTCCCTTTAGGGAGATGCCGCAGTAACTGTTATCCTCCGAATAGTATTTGTCTTTAACAATATACATAAGTAACAATCATACCCATTAGATCAAAGGAAGAGAACGGTAAAGCAATGCACCTGGGATGACAGTTCTTCTGTACAAAATAAAAATTCAGCCCTCAGCTATCAGCTTCCGGTGCAGAATGTCCACACAACAAGAGGTGCACGCTGCTGCCTGGAAAAAAAAAAAAAAAAAAAGGAGAGAGAGATGAAGGGAGGGAAAAAGGGGATGTGGCAACGGGAACCCCAGGT
>NDGM011052721.1:0-11685 GCA_002564305.1 Octomys mimax | reverse complement strand
ACTGCTTCTAACTCCTCACTGAGGCTCCAGCCTCTTCTGAGGGACAAAAAGTAGACAGACTGGTCATATCATAGACCCAATTGTTCCCATCAATGTCCCTAATAAAACTCCCAAATAAACATAATCTGAGTTTTATAAGAGGGGAGGGTTGCCAAGCATCAGCTTCACCAGTCTCCTCACCCTACAAAATTTCACTCTACATTCCTTTAACTAGGTTTCTGTTGCTTTTGAAGCCCTACATAGTTCACCTCTCTCCCCAAACAAACCTGTACCCATATGCGCATGGACACGCATGCACCCAAAAGACCTACAGAGGAAAAGAGGTACTCTGTCTTAGGCCCATGCAATGATTTGCTGCTGCAGATGTACCTGAATACTCTGTGGCCTATCATGAAGCATGTTCTTGTAGCTCCTCCCACCACTGAATCCCAGGACAAACTCACAAACATCATCGCTTCTTACTGCCCTTACTGATGTGCGCCAGCCAGGTCAATGTTTATCGTGTGTTGTATAATTCCTGCTTTGGGGTAGTAAGGAGATCTACCGCATCCCTGTCTCCTACCCTGCGGGTAACAGATGGTCACCTTCAAAGCTAATTTCTGGAGCTTTATCATCTGGTCCACTACTCTCCATTAATGCTCTTTCTTTGGGTGGGACAGAGAATTTGGGGGAGACACAGGACATGCTGTCCCTTCAGTAATGCCTGGTCCCCTCCTCTCCCACATTCCATTCTGTGTCCCTAGGTAGCCCCAAAGCCTGCCCAAATTAACTTTCCCTTGCAAAGCTTTCCTGATAAGCCTCATCCAACTCTGAGCAGAATTTTTACTTCCACCCCCAGCTCAACTTCCATTTCATGCAGAGAACTCATCCATAAAAACACACTCAGTAACAAAAATTCTGTTACAGCTTTTTGGGTGTGTCCTGACTTCCTGATGCAAGAGAGACATAAGGATCCCTCTCTACAGCATCCAGCACACTCAATAGACACAAAATTTAACTGCCTAAAACAGAAAGAGTAATAAGCCAGTATCCTAACTTGCCCCCATAGGCCTCTCACTGCCTCCGTAACCACAGTGGGTGTCAGGAGTGCAGGGCCCTCCACCTGCTTCCAATCCCCAATTAAAATGTGATACTGCAAGAATGACTCAGCCCTTTGGCACAATCTGAGGAGCAGGTAGAAGGCAGAGCCCAGAGTTTTAGGGCAGGGTCTAAAAAGTCAAACCTGCCTTGCATTGCAGCATGTGGGTATGTCCAACTGATCCCTGAAGCAGGGTGGGGCCCCTAGGAGCACAGGCAGGACTGGGACCTCCAACTCAGCTCCAGTCCCTCCCCACAGCTTTCTTCTTCCAAAGCTTGCTGATAACACCAATGACTTTTTCCCTACCTTATACCTTATGTACTCTTGCCTACTTTTTGCAACTGAGGAAACAAGAAAATCTCAAAGATGTTTTTAGTTTATAATCACTTCCAAGAGTATCTTCTTTCTATCCAAGAAAGAAAGCTAGTGTTGACTAGAGATTTTACTTTATGCCAGGGACTAGGTATCTCTTATACCATTTGACCCTCATAGTATTTGATCCTCTACTAGATAAATTACCACTAGTGTTCCTATTTAACAGAAAGAGAAACTGAGGCTCAGAGAGATTAAATACTCTGCCTAAAAGCAGTAAGTATATCTAAAGCCATATAAACAAGAAGTGAAAGATTTGGGATTTGAACCTACCTATTTATTGGGCTTAAGCCAGATATTTTCCTCCTAAAATAAAGCTTAGCAGGACTGCAAAGTGGGCCCTTCCTACCCAATAGTGGGTCAAGGATACCATGGACAAGTGTGTCAGGCTGAAGGGAAGATGGAACAATGAGAGAAAGTGAGATCTTAGATGTCCTCTGTGCATCCCCCCACAAAAGCTCTCTGTCCCACCCAAGCACAAGAGCATCAATGGAGAAGAGTGGACCAGATGACGAAGCTCCAGAAATTAGCGTTGGAGGTGGCTATACGTTACCTGCAGGGTAGGAGACAGGGATACAATAGATTTCCTTACTACCTGCAAAGATGAGTGAACTTGGTTTACCATCATCACCATCATTATTAAGTAAGTTCTTCTGCACCTACTGACTTGCACTTTCTCATTTAAACCTCACACAAAAACACAATGTGACAAGTGTTACCACCCCACCTTCACAGATAAGAAGACTAAGGCACACAGGACTGTTTCTACCCTATTCAAGCTGCACAGCAGGCCAACAAAGGGACAGAAGAGACCCCCTGTGTACCTGTAGAGCCTGAGTCCATGGCCATGACCAAAGAAAGGGCTCGACTGCCCAGCACCCAAGAGATTCTAACTTCTGGCTTCGAGGCCCCACAGAACACTTAGGACATTGGGCTGCAGCTGTGTCTTGAAGAAGCAGCAGTTTAGAGACCCCATGCAGGCTGTATGAGTGGAAGTTACTGTCAACCCTGGGCCACCCAGATGGAGAAGACCCAGAGGAAGAAGGCAGCTTGGGTTTGAATCCTTCGAATGTGGTGTCCAAAGGACCTACACTGCCCAGGGACAGAACCCAGAACCTTCTCACCCTACGTCTGAAACATCCTGGCTTTGTGTCACATTCCAACAAGAGTCCCCATCTTGAACAGACACCACTGCATGTGACCACAGCCTTGCAAGAGCGATGGCTTTCCCAGGGCCAAGCGAAAGCCTTGATTCTGTGGTCCATCCAAATGCTGTGCAACCCACTTCATTGCCATTGGCACAGGGAGGGGGCAGTCTGAAAATTATGTGGCTGGAAGTGTAGGGTCTAAATCTCTCTTACTTGCCTTAGGGAGAATTATAACTTCAGTAGAGAAGGCTTGTGACTGCGCTGATTGCAGTGTGGGGTGTGAGCAGGGTTTGATGGCTGTGCCAACACAACCCGTTTGCATTAGGAGACAAGCTTGTTAAGTAGGGTAAATGCTGATGACTGCATAGAAATTATAGAATGAGATTTCATTCTAGAAAATTGAAGTTGCAGAATTGATCTCCACTTTTATATTCTGCTGGAGATTGCTATAACGTAATTATCATGAAAAATTCTACAAATACATATGGATCATTCACAATATCAAATAAGTGCTAGGATCTTCAAAATAAACCATGTTGGTGTCATAGTAGTCCCCTTTTCACAGAGAATATATTCCAAGGCCCCCAGTGGCTGTCTGAGAGCTCAGATAGTACCATACTCTATATAGGTTATGTTTTTCCCTATGCATGTTAGGCACAGCGAGAGATTAATAATAATAGCTAACAGTAAAATGGAAAAACAAAATAATATTATTAATTAAATAAGAGTTACTTGGACCTTAGCACAGCAATGCCATGACAATTAGGCTGCTCTGTGACTATCAGGCGGGTAGCATATACATCATGGATACAGAAGACAAAGGGATGAATCACATCCCAGGCAAGATGACGTGGGACAGTGTGAGATGTCACTATATGACGCAGACTAGCTCATGGTGTAAAACTATGAACTGCTTTTTTCTAGCACTTTCTATTTAATATTTTCAGACTGGGGCGGACCATGGATAGCTAAAGCCACAGACAAGGACTTCTGGTAAGCCACCAACTGAGCCCACACAGAGGAAACATGGTACCAAGGAAAGTAATGGGGACTCTAAAAAGCCAGAGAGGGCTCTAGTCTCAGTTCAGCCATTCCCGTGCTGAAGCCTCTCTGCCCCACTACACGCTGCACCATCCAGAAAATGGCAGTGATGATGAAAACTCACTTCTGTGGGAGAACGGCTGAGGTCATGCACAGAGAGTGCCAGGCAGCCACGGAGGCCTCCCCACTATGTCTCTCCTGTATCGGGCAGGACGGCTGTGACACTGCTGGACTTTATCTGACCCCCATGCTCCTGGAAAACATAGAGGGTTAAAAAGTGTCCTCATCCCTTTGTGCTGTAGGTAATGCTGAACTGCAAAGAATCACCCTTCCTCATTATGGACTCCTTATATACTTATCACAGGGACACACACACACACACACACACACACACACACATTCCCAGTTTCTGCCATACACGTGGCCGGCTAAAGTTTTTGGCCCCCAGCAGTTCCACAAGGGCAATCAGAACAGCATGTCTGCTGGTCAATCTTCAGGTAAGCTGTCCTGCTGAGCACAGGCTGGCCTCTGGGTGATGCACTGGGCCGCTGTCCCATCTCACTTCCTTGCACCGGTCCTTCCTTGCCTCACTTACCCCGTCTATAAAAAGAAACACCCTTTAGCCTTTGAAACACTACGATGTATTAAAATGAGAAACTTCTCTATGGCGATAGTCCTTCCCTGTGACTCCTCCACTCCCTGCAGTGATCCTTCAAATAAATTCCCTCCTTGCCGACTCCAGAGCTGTTTCTCTTGGCAATCGCAAGCAACAGGGATTGACACTGGCCTTGGGATGACCTGGGGGTGGGGGAGGCTCGCAAAGGCAGTGACTGTCTTTTCTAAAACTGGCCTCCGCTCTCAGAAAGTGCCCAGGAAGCAGCCATCTGAACGCAAGTAATACACCTGCTGGATGGAAACATCACTTGTCAGGACACAGCTGCGGCTCCAGGACAACACCGCTGGGGATGCCACTGTGGCTGTAAAAATGAATTTGTATCATCCCTCCCTTCACCTTCTATTTTCACCTTCAAAGCCCTGGTTCTCCAGACACAAGGCCCTGGGTAGAATGTCTGACTGGCCAGGCCCAGGCCACAGTCTCGGCCCCAGGAATTAGCCTCCTAGGAGGGAGGCAGGACCCTGCATCCCACCATCATTACTCACAGGAAGAGAAGGAGCCTGTTGTTAGGCAGCTGCAGGGAGGGGGGTTATAAATGTCTGCTATATCTTTCTGTCTGGAGCCTAGATTGTGTTTTGGAGGGTCATTGTTGAATGATTTGCTCTCTGTCAGTAACACTGGTGCAGAACTCAGAAGCAATGAGGCGCCCCTAAGAGCTTTACAAAGCAATACACAGATTCGCCACTAATCCACCTGCCAAGCTCCCCCACTAGAACTGCCCCTGCCCGGCCTGTGGGCTCTGGTGAACTGGCCAGGTGCGGAGCAGGCAGGCCTGCTCTGCTAACTGCCACAGCCCGCAGTTCCTGACACTCTTCCCTCAGCCTGGGCCACTTTTTGCTGGAGAGGATCCGGGCCCATGTGACAGCAGGGAGAGAAGGTGTCGGCATTAACCTGCTCCCAGCTTCTCTGGGGCCTCTGCCAAATGCCAGTGGGGATCAGCAATAAATTGTCTCAAAGCATGCCAACGTGACAGCTGGTGACCAGCCCTTAGCCACCAGGCATGGGAATCTCAAGAACCCCTTAGCACACACAGAAAATGAGAGGCACTGCAAAGCCAGGTGCTCTGGTCTAACCAGTTTGAAATGCTACTCGGCTCTTGCAAATTGTGTTTTTGACTGTGAGGAATATGGAAGAGAGACTCCTGCCCAAGGCTTGAGTGGGAAGAGCCAATACTTTGTTTCTTCATTTCCTTATTCCTTTGAGGTCCTTTCCAGCCCTTTAAGCGATAGAATCACAGGATATGCAGTGAGGATTGATGTTGAGGACTTCAGCTCTATGTTCCACTGTAACCCAGCGTAGGCCAAGCTGTGACAAACTGGCCCTCAGTGGGATGAGCTTGCTCTTCCTAGAAACCTGCAAGATTGTAACCCTCAGAGGACACAGCAACCACAGATTCCCAATATTGTGGGATGAGTCAAAGGCACCTGTCAAAAAAAAAAAAAAAGGCATCCTGTCCCAGAGAGTAGTCAAGCCTGCAGATTACCTGGCTGTGGCTCCCTGTTGGGGCCTTTACTGCTGTGCGGCCCAGGCAACAGCTACAGTTCTGATTTCAATGCCACCAGAGATCCCTGAGTCAGTTCCGATGTTCAATGCCACCAGAGATCCCTGAGTCAAAGACTTGGTCCCCAAGGCGATGTAAGCAAGGAGCTGTGGCCTTGAACAAGAGAAACCATAAAGCTCTCTTCCATCACCAGGACCCCGCCTCTTCTCTTACGCTTTCACCTCCTGGCTGTGAGGGGAGCTACGCTGCTCTACCACACAACTCCACCAGGCCATTCTGCCTTTGCACAGGTCCACAGCCACGGGACCAAGAGATCAGGGATTGGAAACTTCACACCACGGGCCAAAATAAGTCTCTTCCATCCCTGAGTCAGTTTTCTTGGGTATTTCTTTGCAGTGATGGAAAGAAGTCCAACCAATATAAGGTGTTTCTTAATCAAAGAGAATTTAGTTTTGTGTATAAATCACTTAGCAAAAGCTATGGATCATGGCAAGTACCTACTAAAAATAGTTATTGTTACTATTCATTAGATTAGCTAATTTTATTCATCCTTAGTTATCTCAGAAATCAAAATATCTTTATCTGGCTGCCCATTAAAACATAGTACAATTTTCTCACTAAGCGATGCCTTTGTCTCTTTCTCCTCCTCTCCATTACTCTCTATCTGGGCTTGTTATGGTTTACATCAAAAATGTCCCCCCACCTGGGTGTGGTGGTACACACCTGTAATCCAGCACTCAGGAGGCTGAGGCAGGAGGATTGCCATGAGCTCAAGGCCAGCCTGAGCTACATAGTAAGAGCCAAAAAGTAAATAAATAAAATACAATAAAATGTCCCCACAAATTCTCCCATTTATGGAAGTATAGCCCTAGGTTTTCAGTTCCCTTCTCTCTCCCCACCCACATGATGTGCTTTGTCGTATCTTTAATGCCACAAGGCCCTTTCTGCCTTTTCTATCGTATGGCCCTTCAAAGCCCAGCTCAAACCCAGTAGAAGCACAGAGCCTCTCCTGGCAGCATCAGCTCATTCACTCAACAGTAAACACTGCATTGGCCCTCCGCTAGGTGGGCCTCCTGGAAGCTGGAATGGCTGTGGACAGGGCGCACCAGCCTCTAGCCTCTCCAGCCAGCCTCTCCCATGCAGCACAGTGGAACCCTAACCACAGAGCTCAGGGAAGAGCTACAAGTCATCCGCGCCCTCTGGGTGCTAATTCTCTAGAGAAATGATGTCAGACAATTACCACATGTGCAGAGAAAGAACACGTGACTCAGGGTGAAGGAGTCTTATGCCTGAATCCCAGCTTACCTGCTGGGTGGCAGTGTGACACCAGCTCTACTAGGGTTTGCTACAAGAGTCAGCACAGTATTCACACAATCCAATGCTTCTTGGTGTGAGGACAACTGGTTCCTGCTGAAGCAAGGCGTGGGCCCTGACCAGTGCTTCAGCATCGCTGTACCTTAGCTCCACTCACGGTAGAATATGAAGGCTATCTTTGCCTTTGTTGCACAACTCTTTTTCCCCTTTTTCTGCCAAGTTGTTTATAAATGTGCTTTAAATTGTCTGGGAAACATATATATCTTGTTATTACCAAGCTAAGTTATCATAACTCTGACTTTTGCTAGAGGGAAGAATCTAGGACAGATGGAAATAAATGCTGGTTCCTCACTCTAACAAATTCCTCCAGCTTTTGTACAATACCATTTGACTTCCCCTAGGGTTCTGCAAATGTGGCAGAACTCAGCAAATCTCCCCAAGCCAGCAGTGCATTCAGGCAGGATCTGCATACTGTGTACCACATCACCTGGACACAGGGAAGAGAGAAGGACTCCTACTCCTGTTTGTCACTACCCCTTGGTCCTGTGTTCTCTGTCTCTTCATAGCTTGGAGGGTGCTTTCCAGTGATAATAATAAAGTATAAGATGAATTGAATTGCCTCTGGCCACAGAGTAATTGTCCTAACTACTTCAAAAGAGATATAAGTTATACCACCAGCGAACTACAGTGACAGGGGACTGCAGTGAGACACGAGCCACTTGAAGGCCAAGGCTCCCCAACCTCACATCAGTGTCTAGAGATCCAGGGGGCATGTGAGCTGCCATGGAGGTCACTGCTGAAGCCAAGTTCTCAGAAGACTCCAGGAGAACATTTCTGCAGCATTTGGCTAACCAGGCTGAAGCTGAAAGCTCTGAGAAAATGAGAACTCTTCCCAGAAACAGGAAGGACTTTTACAGTGGCCTCCCAAATTAGGACCACCCAATTCTGCATGCTGTTCTTCATTTACTGACCCTAAAAAGAAGCAGCTGGTACAAATGCCCACCCACCATGGTTGAACCCCTCAGGCAGGGACAAGGTAATAGCAGAGGAAATCTACGTGCAGCCTACCTGGCCCTCCACTCATGAATATGCATAGATAATCAAGGATCGGTAGATCCTCTAGGATAGTACAGTGGGATAAACAGGCCCCTGAGGAAACAGAATAGAGGAAATACACAGACCTTGCAAGAATGCAATTTAGTGACCTCAAAGAGATTTGCAAAGAAGTTGCACTTACAGAAGACATCTTTGGGCTGAGGTAAAGTTCATGTGCAAGGCCCTGGGTTCAATCCTCAGTACAACCAGGAAGGAAATAAAAAGAATAAGGTGCTATAAAAATGTATTTGTTTAAGGAAATAAAAGGAAATACTAGGATGTCTTGACAAAGAAGTAAAATGCCAAAGAGATAGTGTAAGAGAAAAATTGAGACACATAGAGGATTAAGCAGAGCCAATATCCACCTCACACAATGTTAACTGCAGAGACAGAGAGGTCCAAAAGGGAGAGAGGAAAAGAGCAAATACATATTTTGGATGCATTTATGCTGGAAGAGTCACTGAGCACTTGCCAAGGTCATGATGATCCTAACAAGACCAATCTGACACCTCAAGGAATTTCAAGGCATAAAGACAAGTTTCTAAAGCTACTACAGGCAACAGTTTAGCTACAAAGAGCTGCTGACTCACTCAACAACTATGGATTCTGGAAGACAGTGGGGTCGTACCTATAAACTTTTGAGTAACATTTTGAATCCAGAAGTCAGTCAAGGAAAAGGATAAAATAAGGATATTTTCAGACCTGTCAAGAGCTACATGTTTTACTGAAAAAAAAAAAAAATTGTAAGAGCATATTCCCTATAAAAATAAACAAATAAGAATCTGTAACATAAAAACTACCACCAACTGAGAATAAGTGAAGGTTATATATCCCAAGCTTTCTATAGCCTGGGAGTCAACAGCCATCAGTTGCATTGTGTCAGAGACTCAAAAACAAGAATGTGAGCCGATCAGATAGCTCAGCAGATTAAACGGGGCTGGGGAGATGGCTCAGTAGAATAAGTGCATTAAAGTGCCTGTTTAGGCAGATGGAAGCGGCTGGGTTCCATCCCCGGAAGCCTGGCTGGCCCTGCCCCCAGGGCACACTGGGATGGCAACTGAGATTGGATGTGGTGCTACACACTTGTAATCCCAGCTCTTGGGAAGGTGAATATAGGCAAATCCCTGTGAGTCCAATCTACATAGTGAGGCCTTGTAGACCCTGTGCTAAAAAAAAAAAGAAGCTTTAGAGTGGGAAAGAGGGAAGGTCTGATACGTGCCCTGACTGGAGGCTGTTGGCATGGGAAAGCCACAGAGCAACTACCCAGAAGGAGGCATCCTGTGGTATTGGCAAGGGTACATACTTGGCTTTCGCTGGTTGTCCAAGTTGGAAGTGCACACAAAACCTAATGGTGCTGTCAGATACTAATCAATCCTGCATGCTCAGGGCCTATTGTTACAGAAGTTGCTATCTAACCTCCTAATTGCTATAGTGACCTGACTTCTCCTGAGTCTGACCTATATAGGTAGAGTCAGCTTTCCTGGATGGTCACTGTAAGTTACAGGTGGGTTTCCCTGTGGGCTGGTTGTGGAAACTTGGATGGGAATAAACAAAGTTCTGTCATTTTATATTGTTGGCCCATGGCCTGTGTATATACTCGGTCTCAAACCCAAGGAAAAAAATGGGACCAAATAAGCCGTAAGCTAGGGAGCACACTAAGAAGGTTCAGGATGACACAGCAGGAAGGAAGTCTGCTCCAAACTGGCCATTTTCCAAATTGAATGACCAGGAAGTCGGACTTGCTTGGTAGTATGGAGAACAGGGTGTGTCAACAAGAAAACAAGCACATGCAATTAAAAATTGGGGTAAAAGTCATGTTCCAGGTTAAAAATATGAAAATGAGTTAGTATTTTGAAGAACTAAGAGCATAAATCAGGAGTCCATTTGACCTGGATGCTTGGAAGAGCCCCCTTTGAGCAGCAAAGATTGAGTGACATGTGACTACATTTCCTTCTCTCTAAAGCCAAGCACCCTCTGGTTTTGCGGTGAATATTTACAAAATCAAAATATTGTTAAAGCTATGCACTCCTTCTCAATGTTCAGAATCAACCTATGGGTAAACAAAGAATAAAAGGATCAATTAGGGCTACACTGTAATATGTAACTGTTTTAAGCTATGACAACATCAAAATATAGTTAGCATTGACCAATAATGGAAAGAAGAAAGAGAAGGCAATTTAGAGTTAATTTCCTCAAGTGACACAGTAGAGAAACATAAGAAAATACATTCACATATCAAGAAATGGAGGTTTATGCACCTAATTTCAAATCATAGAAGAATAAAAATATAACAAAAATTGGCAGGAAGAAGTTGGCGATGATACATGCTTCATCTATCAGAGTGAGGAGTGAACAGCTACTTCTTCATATTAATAAATCAAAAATAGAAATGCAAGCATATTTTTTGAGTTATGAGAAAAACTGCCACCTCTGCTCACTCCCCCAAAATCCATGAACAGGAACAGCAATGAAGATGCAGAAGGTAACCGCTCCCCTCAGTGTAGCCTTCTATACTTTAACTGTAATTTCCCTAGACATATGTGGTTAATATTCTTGCCTTTCTTTCAAATTTAAAAAAAGTCATAACTCAGAGGCAATACTCAAGAACTCCCAAAGAGCTAAGCACTTTTTCTCTGTCCCTCAAAACAACCCCAGCTTGATTATTTGGCTCTCCTTACCAAGTGCATAATTTCATGTGCACTTTCTCTTCAACCCACCACCATGGAGATGTGGAGACATTTGATAATCTATTATTTATTGCATGGATGAGAAGATATTGGTACCTTCCTTCAATGAGTATTCAAGGAGCACTGGAGATGTAGACAAACAAAGTCCCTGTCTTCATACAATTAAGGTGAAAGGACCAAGAAATGGAGGGAGACAGGAGGGAGAGATGGGCTGATCAACAAAAGGGAACTGGGATGTGTTATGTCCATGTAACAACTGCACACAGGGATGTGAACATTATTCACTGCACACTCAGACCAGAAACAGAAAAGGAACCAAGAACTAGGGGGAGGAGGGAGAGAGGGAAGGAAAGGAGGTGAGAACAGGAGAGAAGATGTACATGGACCAACTCCCCCAAGCAATGTAAACATGTACTGCACACATGTACTAACAAAATAAAGTAAAAAATAAATTTGTGGGCAAGAAAGGCAACAAATATTTTTTTTTGTTAAAAATGTTTTATTCTTTTTCTCTGATATACATATTTTTAAGAATTAGGGCAATGGGTTCCAGGAACTACATTGTAAACCATAAATTGCTCAGCATCACATGCAGTAATAAGGAAGCTTATGTCCTCTGTATCCTCGTGTATCTCATGTATACAAAATATAGATCACATCTCAAATTCTTTTGTTTGAGCAAAAAATTAATAGTTTTGTTGCTTATGGACTGTCTATATGCTATTGTCTGTATATACATAATATATTATTTATAATATATTAGAGAACATCAT
>NDGM011052713.1:0-11635 GCA_002564305.1 Octomys mimax | reverse complement strand
GGAGTCATGTGTGTTACATTCTGCTTCTATTGAAAACACCACCTGATGTTTTTGACCATCAAACATGACTTTAAAACTCAAGGAGACCAGTGTATTCTGCCACAGAGACTCCACCATTTCTGTGCTCCTGCGGTGTTCCTGGTGGAATAAGGGTCCTAGTAGCATTTCTTTTTTGCTAAAGAAGAGCTTTCTCCAGCAGCGCTTTCAGAGCACGTCTGTTGCTGATGAATCCCCTTAGATTCTTTTCACCTGTGGGTGTCATAGCACCTTCATTCCTGAAGGATATTTGAGTAGATACAGAATTACAGGTTCACAGTTCATTCAGCACTTTAAAAATGTTATTCCACTTACTTCTGGTCTTCATGGTTTCTAAAGAGAAATTTAGTAATTTGTATTATTCTTCCTTTGTAAGTAAAAATCATTTTTCTTTTGTTGTTTTAAAAAATTTGCCTTTGTCTTTCAGTTTGATTAGGATATATCTGGCCATGAATTTGTTTTATCCTAGTTGGAATTCATCCTGTTTTGGGGCTCTTGTACATGTGGGTTCATGTCTTTGACCAAATTGGGAGGTTTTCAGCTATTCAAATATTTTTTTAAATACTACATCCTTTCTCCTGCCTTTCTTAAACTCTGGTGACATAAATGTGAACACTTTTGCTGTTGTGGCACTTAAAGCTTTACCTTTTCTTTCACCGTTTTTGTCCAGATGGGATAATTTCTAATGAGGGCTGCCTGATCCCTTTCTTGTCCTGTCCACTTTGGGACTGAGCCTATCTAGTGATCTTGAAATTTTTCTTATTGTAGTTTTAGTTGTAAAAATGTGCCTTGGTTTCTTCTTCATATCTTTGCTGAGAATCTCCAGCTTTCCATTTGGTTCGAGAGCATTTGCCCTTACTGATGGAACATTTTTAAAGTAGCTGCTTTATCTGTCAAATCAAAAAGGCCCATCTGCTTCCTCTGGGTGTCAGCACCTGTGCATTACCTTCTCCTGTGTGAATGGAGATTTTCCTACTTCAAGTAATATTCAGGTGTTCTGAATATTTTGAATACTATGTTATGGAACTCTGGGTCCTGTTTAAATCCTGTGGAGAACTTTTAACTGGGAACTGACTCAGTTGAGCTCAGGCCAAAAGTTCTGACCTGGCTTCTACGGATTATGGCTTCGATGTTAACTCCATCTTCAAAGCCACTGAATTGGTGTTGCTATCTTGTGACCAGTCACAGACCCAAGCTGCGGTCTGTTTTGCACTCCAGTTATCAAAGCTTGTGTAGCACTGTGTAGGTCAGATGCACACCCGTGAGGCTGCAGGACACACCTAGGAGTTAACAGGCAGCTTGATGGAGTTGCTTTTCCACACGCCTCCCTGTGTGCATCACGGCACTTTCCAGTTTCCTGGAACCTTCTTGGTTTTCCAGCCAGAAAGATAAGGCTTTACTAGGTGGATGTGGTGGTGCACACCTGTAATCTCAGAACTCGGGAGGCAGAGCCATAACTGCTGATGTAGGAGATGGCAGCTCTCAATTGGGTTAATTTTATCCTAGCAAAGGAAGCTATAGTGTAGCCCTTAATCCACTTTAGAGATAAGAGATATTAAGGCACAGTCAACTCTATGTGATCCTGCCTGAGAACCTCACTCTGTTACTCCTTCCCCACCTTTGTTAAGATGTTGTAAACATAAGAGATGAGAGGAACCCAGAACTAACTACAAAGAATCTTGTGACTTGGACAACCACAGCATTCCACTGTGGTTGCCATGGAAACCAACAAGGTATTTACGCAGAGACAAACCAAAGAGTGAGGCTGGATGTGTTTCTGATCTGTAAGGATCGGGAAGTGTATTCTGATGCTAGCTGGACATTTAAAATCTGTAACCTGGAAAGGATCCAATGGCTGGCTTTATTAATAAACTCCTGTTTTCCTAACCTTTGGTCTGATATGGAAATAATTTCAACATTTCACTGAGAGTTCAAGGTCAGCCTGAGCTGTGTAGTGAGACTGTCTCAAAAGAGACTGTACTTAGCCCGCTCCACTGTGCAGTTTCCCTTCAGCCCAGGCCAAGTGGCCGGAGGACAAGAGAGAAAGGCAGTGAGTTCACTCTGCCTTCATGTTTTCCCTCCTTTATTGTTTTAGGTTCTTGCAGAACCCACGTGATGCTCCCATGGGGTTGATTGTGGGCTGGGGTATGGGAGAACAGAGGAAAATTTTTTTCATAGTACATACTGGGGATCAAATCTAGGGTCTCATATGGCCAGCCAAGTGCTCTGTTACTGAGCTACACCCTGAGGACTTTTAAAATTAGAGACAAGGTCTCACTGAGTTGCCTGGCTGGCCTCAAACTCGTGATCCTCCTGATTCAGCCTCCAGCTAAGCGGGGGTAGTGGTTTGCACCACTATGCCCAACGGGACAAGATTGTTAAAGAGATTTTCTCTGCTCTTTCTGAGCAATTGGAGACCCTCTCTGTTCCTGGTGCCAGAAGCATAGTATCTCAGGGGCTTCTGTGAGTTCTGGTGACCCTCTCAGGTCTCAGGCTGGCTGAGTCCAAGATGGGTCACACAGGGAGGAAAAATGGTAAACAGTTGCCAGTTTGGTTGTACTTCATATTCTGCTTTTCTTTCCCAGTCTTTCTGCTATTATTTCATTTTTGAAGGTCCCCATGTATTCTGTGAGATTTTAAGCTCATTTAGTGGGAGACATAGAGCACAGTATGCTTATACCATCTAAGAACTAGAAGGCTGTTGTTTATGTTGTAATTTTATTCGATTTAAATGAAGAATGTTTTTATTATATTAACTTCCATGGTTATTTTCTATTTATAGAAATGTCTGCGATTTAGGTAGAAGTAAAAAACTTAATTATAAAATAGATTTATTTTAGTAAATGTGATTTTATGAAACATGGTGAAGGTGATAGAAGACTTAATTGCCTGATTGCTGTGCCCCAAATGGGTCATCCACACCTGAGTCAGAAGGCTGTGATCTCCATGTATGCCCCCAAAGTTCACAGCTTGGAACTGTTGCCCCCCCCATGTCGCACGCTAATGGCTCTTGGAGGCAGGCCCTAGCAGAGCTTCCTGGTTTTCAAGGCGGACCCCCTCTCAGGCAGGTCAGTAACCCACTGCTGTGCTACTACAAAGAACTGGTGGATCCATCGGATAGGACAGGGACAGACTGTGGCATATCTCAGAGCTCCTACTGGTCCCAGCTCCTCACACCTCAGGGCAGGGTCACATTTCAACAGGAGTTTCAGAGAGGACTTTCAATCCTAGTATGTTCCACAGGCAACTGGCTTATAGGGCCTGCAGACTGGTTATCTGCAGAACCCTGGCACCTGGGAATTAGAGCAAGACTGTGAGACCCCAGAGCGGCAGTGACTTTCTACGTAGTGGAAGAGTGGCCCGGAAGGGCACAGTGGCTTTTGCCGTAGGATGCCCACCTGCTGACACTGCAGCAAGCAGACCTCACCAGGTGCTGGGCAGAAGCCAGCGCCACGCAGTTGGACTACCAGTATCCAGAGCTGAGAGCCAGACATACGGCTATTCTTTGCCCAGGCTCAGGGATTTTGTAACCAGGAACTGATAAAGACTCCTGTTTCAGATCTCCCTCACGCCTGTGTGCCCTGAAGGCCTCCTGGGAGAGGCTTTCAACTTGCAGAAGAGGTGCTCATGAGGGTGAGTGAAGAGAAGGGGCTGGCAGTGTGGATAGTGGGGAGAGAAAGGAGGAGGTGGCAGGAGCCTGCCCTCCCTGCCCAGGCTTAGAATGCTGTGTAGCCATGGAGAGGCTGCAGGTGCCTGGAACCAACCTGGGCGCTGTCCTGGGACCTGCCCTGCCCTACCGGCCCCAGGGTCCCCCCCCACCTCCGGCTGTAAGCCCCTGTCCATGTGCTCCCCAAAGGTTCCCCTTCCTCTATGCTCCCATACGTGGAGGAGCATGGCTTGTAGTCCTTTCATTAGGAATGAAGGGCTTTGTGTTGCTCCCCTTTCTGTGCAGCCCCTGCCCCCCATCTTTTCCTGCCCCCTTGGAAGAGAGAGGATGGGAGCCACACCCTGGGGGCAGGCAGGGCCTGTGCAGTGGAGCCAAGTTCTGCCTGAGACCTGGGGCAGGGCATGACAACAAGGGCCAGCTGCGCTGCCCATGGCGCTGGGGCCATGGTGCACTCCAGACACGCCATGCCAGGAGAGGAGACAGCACCTGCAGCAGGGAACTCCTTGGAGCCACCTCTAGGGCCTTTAGCTCTGAAGCCAGCCAGGTTCACAGTCCAGGGAGGGTCTGTTCTGTCCTGATGCCACTGGCCACGGCACCCTGCAGGGCCACCACTCCCCAGAGTCTGGGGCAAGAATAGCCAATTGCACCCAAATGCCCACAGGAATCACCAGCACCTCCTGACATATGCCTCTCAGGCGCCTTCAGAACAGGGAGCACTGACAAAAATAAACATGCTGTTTCCGTAGACTGTGGGGTGGTTTGCAAGAGTCCTGGGAAGCTAGGGGCTGCTCCCCAGGGACATGCTGTCTGGGCCTCACTGTCCACCTCTGTGGGTCAGAAGTGGTGGATGCTCCCCTGAGTGGTCCTGCCTGTCACCAGGGCCTCAGCCAGCAAACAGCCACCCACACCGCCCTGTCAGCAGAACCCTCCCTAGAGCACCCCAGAGCGAAGCCTCACCTGCCTTGCTCCATACTGTGGAGGCCTGTCTACTCCTGCCTTCCCACAGCCACAAATGGGACTTAGGGCTATTTGGGCCCTTTCTCTATGCCACGCCATGCCCTTTGCTGGCTTCTGCTTCCCTCCAGCCTGGCTAGCGCAGCCCGTGCACAGCCAAGGCACCCTTGTCCCGGAAAGCTGCCTACCACACCTGGCACTGCTCCTCGCCTTGGCACACCCTCAGGGCATGCTCATCCCGGCAGGGCGCCTTGCCTGGCTAGCCTCATCTGGGGCAAGGTGTCCTGTTCTGGTGGGTGCTGCCAAGTGCATGCTGAACATGGCCTGGGTGTCCTGTTTGGTGTCTTAACTGTGAATTATTTACCCCTGGGGACATCAATGACAAGCAATATCTATCTCTGGGGAAGCTCAGAACTGGCCACATTCCTTGCTAGTGCTGTCCACCCAGGCTGAGAGATGGCACCGGCTCCCTGGCTCTACCCCTGACATGGTGCTTCCGTGGCTGGGTCCTGGGCCCTCAGGTACACTGGAAGCCGTGTCCTCATTCTGACCATAGTCATCAGGCAGGCAGCTGCGTATGTCACCCCATCTAGAGATATCTGTCAAGGGTCTGGAAAAATCTTATTTTAGTTTTTAATCTTTTATTTATTTATTTATTTGGTACAGGGCCTTGCTGCACAGCTTGGACTGGTAATGATCCTTCTGTCTCAGCCTCCCCAGTTCTGGGATTACAAGCATACAATACCACACCTAGTTTTGGGACCAACATGGCATGCACCTCTGGGGATCGAACTTGGGTCTTTGTGCTTGAAAGGCAGGCACTTAAACCACTGAGCTATCTCCTCAGCCCTGGAAAATCTTTAGTAAGAAACTAAAAATAAATTTTCATTTTTTCTCTTCTTTTGGGAATTTGGAGGACTGAGTTGACACTTGCAGTTTTCATTAATGGAGACGCACAGCCTGGATGCACAGGGATGGGGACTCTGCATGGGGTCCCCCCAAGTCCTACTGCAGCTGCTGTGGGGAAGCCTGTGAGTATAGTGGGCGAGCATTTGGCCACAGCAGGGATCAGAGACACTTGGAACACCCAGGAGGAAGCCATGCACTGGGGGCAGGGGTGTCCTAGCAAGTGCCCAGCAATACTGACCTGAATTCTTTGCACAAATCACCCTGAGAAGCAGAAAGCTGCTCTGAGTGCTGGGGTGGGGGGATGAAGTCATCCATGTCACACCAAGCAAAGTAGGGTTCTGTGTGCTCTGGCGTCCCTCAGAGACGCTGATAGAAAAGGCCTTTGTCAGAAAAGGCGGGAAGATGTGTGTGTGCACGTGTGCGTCTATGAGTGAACCCCCATCCCGCTGGCTCTGAGGGCTATTGTGGGCAAGGCCCGGCCTGGCCATCGCTCTGGACTTGGGCCCCTCATGCCCAGCCAGCACGCAGGGCCATGGTGACATGCACGGGCCCTGCTCCCTCACAGCCTGCTGTGGAGCATTTGGCTGGTCTGAGACGGGGTCTTGCTGTGCAGCCCAGGCTGGCCTCACCCTCTGGGCAGGTGTCCCCCACATCCAGCTTTTGTCACAAGCATTTGTAAAAATATATATATATAGGTCTACTGTGGTGGGATGGATATTTCACTCCACCTGCCTATTTGAAATGTGTAACTCAGTGACTGATTTCTGAACTTTGAGTTACATTCCTTTAGGATATGTTATCCGTAAGGCAAAACCACTGTCTTGATGACTATAGTTCTCAAATTAAAGTTCTCTGTAGTTTTCAAATGAAAAAGTATGAGTTCTCCAGGTTGTTTTCTGTGATGTTCACTATGTTTGATTCTTATGCCAAACTGTTTTCTGATGAACATAGCACTGCGCTTTATGCAAGAATGGAAACCCCAAAATAATCACCATAAAGCTTTTAAGACTTAAGGAAGAATGAACTAGGATGGTCAGCAGATACTGAGATGAAATCCACAACGTTGGATTATAAATGTTTATGACAGCCCAGACTAGAAGGCAAGCCCAAGCCACGTTAGAAGAATGAGCTACGATGTGGACCAAAATGTATCCTTCAAGTTCTGCCTGAACAAGGAGGACTGATCTTCAGGTTAGCCCAGCCCGCAGAAATTGACTGTGTCCCTTCAAGATTATCTTGGTTATTCTGGGACCCTGAAATTTTTACACAGATGTTAGGATCACCTTGTCAGTTTCTGCGAGGAAATCAGCCAAGATGTTTACAAGGGCTTTGCTCAGTCCAAGGAAGAGCTGGGCGGAGGACACTGCTTTCTTTTAGGGTCCCCCCCAGGGGCCCATTAAGCAGCTCAGACTCATAGTGACCCTCCTGTTTTCGGCCTCCCGAGTGTGGGGATCACAGGCACGTGCTACCGCGCCCAGACTGGACATTGCTTTCTTAACGATACTGTCTATAATCTGTGAACCTGGGCTCCCTTACCATTTCTTTAAGTCTTCTTTGCCCAAGACAATGTAATTTTTACTATACGATTTTACATTTTGTTGCTTCTATTTATGCTACTTATAGGTACTTATTTTACTTCATACAAAACAGCTACATATTTATGGGATGCAGTGTTTTACATTGGCCAAATCAGGGTACTGGCTTGCTCTTGCCTCCAACATTTATCAGCTCTTCTGGTCAGATCATTGAAAATCTTCTCTTGAGAAGCAGTTTTGTTATCTGCATTTTGCAGAGAAGGAAACTGAGACTCGGAGAGCCTGACCTGCGTTCTGTCCCTGGATGGAACGTGCAGCTTGGGCCTGCACAGGCCTTCCTGCAGACCTGAGCTGGCCCTGTGTTTGGAGCATCTTCTGAAGACAGGTTTTTCCCAGAGACAGGGTCTGTCTTGCTGACTTGGGGAAGGGGGTCTCCACAGAGCGACCCCAGGGAGGCCAAGAGCCAGCAGCAAGAGCTGGCTACTCCCACCCAAGGCCCTGGACCACAGGCCTCACTGCACAGGACCCAGCCCTGGCCAAAGCAGGCCGCCCAGGTAGCTCCTGAAAGACCAGGGCAGAAGTCCTGGAGCCTGAGCTCTGCCACAGCTTTGTAGAAGTCATCAAGCCCTGCCTCTGAGGCTGGGGCTCCCCCCCCCCCCGGGGCCCACCTTCCTGGCCAGATGGGGGTCTAGGATACGGGGTGTGCACATCTGCTCTGCAGAGACCTGGCTCGCCTGCCGTGTGGCCCTGTCTGGCCAGGACCCTCGCCCTGGGCTCAGCACCTGCAGGGCCCACGTTTCCCAGCTGGAGGCTCCCTGTGTTGCTCACTCACTCATGCTCCCAAAACAGTCCACTTTTTGAAATTAGCATTTGTCCTCACCATCACATTGGTGAGCTCATGCGTTTACTGTACTATGTGCTTTTTAAAATCCACAATAAATATACAGTAATGTCTGCAGACCATGACAAGCACCCATCAGTGATTTCAGCCCAGCCCAGCCCAAAGAGGTGAGGTTGTCAGCCCCGGAGGGGTGGAAGATGCAGTGGGGTGGGCTCTCTTAGGTGGCTGCCCTTAAGCCAGGCTTAAGGGGCCACCCTCACAGGCAGCAGTGAGCGCTGAAGGCAGAGCCCAGGCGGGGCAGCTGCCTTCCCCACCCTCGCTTCCCGTGGCAGGCAGAGTGCCCCCAGAGGGCACTGTTGGGTCATGCTGAGCACCCACTTAGTCTCGCAGAGCTGCCTTGTGGGGCCCAGCAATCCTGTCATCAGAGAAATGACTTGCAGCCAGGTCTCCCCAGCTTGGCTGGCATGGGCCATCTAGCGCTCCTCTTTGCCATGCCAGGAGAGGGCAGAGAGGATGCAACCTGTGCAGGCCCAGCTGAGCAGCTCCTGGCGCCGAGAACTCCACCTCTTAGAGGCTAATACCTTTTTCAAACAAGATTGCCCTTGAAGGAGAATCTAGAAACACCACTGCTTGGCAATGGCAGCTGCCGGGTTTGGGCGGGGCTAATCCCTCTGGCTCCTGAGGAACGCAAGGCCCAGCTCTGACTCCTGCCCACCTGGTCTTTCTGGAGGGGCTGGTGAAGGTGGCAACCCTGGCACACACCGGCCCCAGAATTGAGACAGCGCCCTCAAAGTGGAGACAGGGCTGGGCATGGCCATGAGGGGCGGGTGGCAGAGATTCTTGTGCCACACCTCCCAGGACAGGTCCAGGCCATCTGTACGCCAGCCCAGCCCGCAGCCCGGCCCAGCTGTCTGTCCATTCTGCCTCCACCCCTCAGGACTCTCTCTGCGTTTAGCCCCTCTGGAGACTTCCCTGAAGAAGCAGCCTGCTAGTGGGGCGTGTCCAGCCTCCTCTGTGACCCAGCAGAGGTCCCTGAGGCAGGCTGCAAGGAAGCCAGCACGCGGGAGGCCCATCGGCAGGCTGGGGAGACCTCGGGGCCCTTTCAAGCCCGGCCCTTCTGCCTGCCCAGCATCTGCTCTCCCTTCTGACAGCAGGACCCGGCTGTCCTTCCTCACTGGCCTGATGAGAACACAGCCCCAGTGCCGCTCAGGGAAGGAGCTGCCTTGCTCAGCAGTGGTCTGGGATGGGCCATGATCTTGGCCATGCCAGCACAGGCAAGCATGTGCCCTGGCTGGGGACAATTATTTGAATAGCTGGAGCCGAGCCTGTCTCCGCTCAGGTCCTGTGGAGGGCGGGAGGTCAGCATGGACCTGCTGGGCACCTTGAGAATGGAGCCCACAGGGAGGGAGCAGAGGCAAGGGCCACGCTAGTTCAAGCCAGGCCTGAAGCTTGTCCCAGGCCCACTCCCTACAGAAGCACTGCTGTGTGCACACAGCACGCTTGAACTGGACGCGGTCTTGACTGCCCCGGCTCTGAGACTGATGCTCTGGGGTTCCCGGAGGTACCATGACCAGCCAGTGACTGCTGAGTCAACTGTGGGCTGGGGAAGTTGTGTTAATCTGCTTCCTGCTGCTATGACAGAGCACCTCAGAGTAGGCGATTTATAAAGAAGAGGGGTTTACGCTGGCTCACAGCTCTGGAGGCTGGGAAGTCCAAGAGCACGATGCACCCACCCGGGAAGGGCTTACTCTTCTCATCTTATGGCAGAAAAGCTGAGCGGGCAGCTCTCGTGTGTGAAGGAGAGACACTGGGACAGCCTCACTGACAGCGCCTTCTGTGGGAGCGACTCCAGTACTTTGTGCGGCTGAAGCCCTTACGACCCAAATGCCTTATAAAGCCCCACCGTTTTTCACTATGACAAGAGAATCGAACCTCAGCGTGAGTCCAGGGTGCAGAAGCCAGCTCCAAGCCATGTGGACGCAGCAGCTTTGCACACAGCCGGCTGGGGGCAGCAGGGCAGGCTCCTCCCTGCCAGGGGTGTGGTCCTCTCATGCCCCCACCTGTGACATGGGCGGGCCTGAGGCCGCACTTCCTAGGCTGCCGTGCACAGATGGCCTGCAGGGGATGGCCGGAGCAGAAGGGGACGGGGGCTACTTGCTCATGTGACGCAAGACCGCCCTGCTGGGGACACACTCCTGGGTCTGGAGAAATGGGACTGAAGTGGGCAGCTGGGTGGGGCCACCTGCTGCGCAGATGCCTGAAGGCCATGCTCACGGGACACAGTGGGGACTGCTGTGGACGAGGACTCTCACCCCCAGTGGCAGCAGGGAGGAGAGGTGAGGGGTGAGGGGAGATGAACATTTGGGAGCATGTGGGTCTTGGGGTGCAGAGAAAGAGAAAGTACTTGTGGGTCCTGGGAAAGAAGTCTGGCCTGGGGGCCAGTGGTACAGAATGGGGCCCAGCCAGCCCAGAGGCGACAAACCTCAGGAGCCCCCAGAGCTACTCTGGAGGATGTCAAGAGGCAGAAAGCAGACTCACACACCGGGGAGCTGTCTTGAAGACTGCCTACACCACCATCACACCACAGCTGCCAACGCCGGAGGCCCAACTGTGCTCTGAGGAGCAGAGAAGTTGTCATGGAGAAGTTGTCATGGAGAAGAGCTACAGCTCTCATTTTGAGCACAGCTTCCTGGCTCCAGAGGGGAAGATGACGCACTGCTCAGCCTCCTGAAGCTTGTCATGCTGGCTTTCCTGATGGGAGCTCAGCTTTCCTCATCACTGGAGGAGCTCGGGACTTCGCTGTTGCTGAGGACGGCTGCGGTGCTTCCTGGGGGAGTGCTGGCGCTCACCTTGAGTGATGTTTCCTGACCCAGCTCACGCAGACCCCCAGCCTGCTGGCCCAGATGCTTCATCCCGGTGGCACAGACTTTCTAGCCTCTGACCTCTGGGCCTTCCCAGCGCAGATCTCCGAAGCAGGCCTGCATGAGACATTACTGCGGGCTCTAGGCCCCCAGCTGGACTCGTGGGAGGTATTGTTATGGATGCTCGGCCTCCAGCTGGACCCATGCTGGACACTGTTATGGGATCCAGGCCCTCAGGTGGGTTCTTCGGTCTTTGGTATGGGGACAGATTTCCTGCACTCTTTGTACATGATTCTTTGGGTGATTCCTTATGGGTATGGTTTGTGTCTAGGTGTCCCCCAAAGCCTCATGCAGTCATAGGGTGGCTTCTGGAGTTGGTGATTAATTATTGATCCAATGCTGGGTTTGCAGGTATGAGTGCTACACCCTGATTCTGGGGTGGGTGGTCTGTGTTATAATGAGGAGGGGGGAGAGGCTAGCTCGCCTCCCCAGGTGCTGCTTCTCCCTTTTGCTTTTTTTTTTTTTTGGCAGAACCGGGGATTGAACTCAGGCCCTTGCGCTTGCCAGGCAAGTGCTTATTCTACTGAGCCATCTCCCCAAAAGTGAAAGATGACTTTTTTTTTTTCTTTTTTTGGTGGAACCGGAGATTGAACTCAGGTCCTTCTGCTTGCCAGGGAAGCACTTATTCCACTGAGCCATCTCACCAGCCCTTCCCTTTTGCTTTTGCCCTTTGTCACCACCACAAATAGCTGCCCTCTGCCATGTGCCACTCTGCCTTGGAGCCAGCTGAGTATGGACTGAAACCGCCACTAACTGTGAGCTAAATAAACCT
>NDGM011052711.1:0-10958 GCA_002564305.1 Octomys mimax | reverse complement strand
GGTGTGTGAAGGACACAGCCCCTACCCAGTGACACACTGCCCCAGTGGCCATCAAGTAAGGGATGCTATCTCAGGAGCAAGACAAGACACCTGAGAGAAGGTTCTAGAACCCTCTGCTCCATGTAACTTCCAGCTATCTCCAACAGAGCCTGACTGTCCTCATGGCAAGCTCTAGAAGACTGCTCTACTGACCTGTCTGTGGGCCTTTCCTCATCCAACGATGCCCTCCCTTTAACCCCAATATCTGATAAGTCTGTGAGCTGTCAGGACACTGAAGCCGGTGAACTCCAACCCCTCACAAACATCCACTCTCACCAGGATCACAATCTTGCCAGGCACCTGTCCTCCATGTGCTGTAGCTAGGTGGAGATGCCATGTACCCCAGCACAGCCTCAACTCGGGATGGGCCAGGGCAAGGGCCAGCCCCAGGCTGTAGAGTGGAGCAGAACAGCACTGATTCCCATATCCTGAGCTGTGACAGGGAAAGCTACCTGCTAAGAACACCTGCCAGAATGAAGACAGAGACAAGACTAGCTGGGGTCGGCTCAAAGAGCCCCAAGGCTCACAAACTCTCAGGTGTCAGCCCCTTGTGGACAACCCACACTATAGGACACACATGGTAAAGGAAAGGGGAGGGGAGGCCAGATGGGCTCTATGATGCCTGTGACAGTGTGCAGCTAGCTGGCCTGGCTTCTAACCTACAGACCTGAGGCTGGTGAAGGGCCTGGCACAGGTAAGACGTACCTGGTGCAGGCAGCTCATGAGGTCTGCTCGGCTCCCACTGAGCAACATGAGACAGAGCCAGCAACTCCTGCGTCTCTGGATTTCAGCATTACTAACCACATTCTCCATACTCAGAACTACCCAGGTGAAGAGAACATAGGAATCACAGGGCAAGTTGCTCAGATTCCAACACATGCTCCCAGCTGAGTCACTCACCACTCGTGGATGGCTCCCGCTCAAAGGACAGTGACAGTGACCCTCGGGAAGAGAAGGCGGAGTCCACCGACGACACGCCTGACAATCTCTTGCCACTGCTGGACTGGAGTTTGCACTCAGAGGAGCTGCGGCTGAGCTCCTCCGGGCCCTCGAGGGTCTGGGAGATCCCAGAGTCAAGCTGAGACAGGAGCTCTGAGAGGCTGCAGTCGTTATCAAAGGGTGGAGCAGAGGCACGCTTGAGCCGCGTAGCCCCAGACACAGCCTGTGGGACAGACAGGGGGCGGGATGAGGCCTGGGCTCTGCCTACCCAACGCCTGGCACAGGAAGAAAGAGACGAGGACATTGCAGGTGTCCAGGAAAGTACGCAAGGACCAGGGAGATCCAGCACCTCAGACACATAGGGCCTCAGACCCAGCACTGCAGGACACAGTGGCCTGTCCACAGCACGCCATGTGGACACCACCTGCTCAGGGATGGCGCCTTCTAGACAAAAGGCAGAGGAAGAAGAAGCCGTAGTAGCTGAGGCAGGGGCTGGACCCTGCTACGGAGGACAGCCGAGAAGCCACGAGCAGATGGCACGGCTGGGTGCCATCCCACTAACGATAGTCCACAGAACCCTCTCCCGGGCCCCATGGCTCTGCTCTGGGTCTGCAGCAGGGGTGGAGCCTGTCCACAGAACACTAGTGCAGACTTCCTAGCCAAGCATGGCTGGACAGTCCTACTGTGACACATGCTGCTTCCCTCAGCCCCTTGGGAACTGGGCCTGACTGGGTTGCCAGGTATGCTGAGTGACATCCCTTGGCTGAGCCTTTCTTTGCTAGATCAGGAGAGGCTCTTACATGTCCCTTCCACTTAGGGCACCACAGAAACCCAGACAGGTCTCCCTGGAAGGCACCACCCCAGCTCCAGAGCCCACCTCCAAATCCACCTCCACAGTAGTCGCACAACCAATCATGCAAATGCAAATAAAAAGTTCCAGCATTCTCAGCCAGGGATACAGGGGAGCCCAGGCTGCCTGCCTCCTTCAGAGGCCTGGGGCTCTGGATGTGTCCGGCAGCACCCACCTGTGTCATGCACAACCCCAAGGCAGAAGATGGTGCATGTAGTGGGGGGGCCCAGAGGCACTATGGGACACATTCCTCAGTGGCACTGGGCGCAGAGTAGGCTGAGTGGAGGAGAGCTGGACCATCTGCCTGGGGTGCACAGGAAGGAGCCTGCCTGGAAACCCCCAGGGCCAAAGCCATGTCCCTTACCTCACTCTTGGGCTCCGGCGAGCCCTCTCTGCCCAGGTCTTGGGGCGCCTCCTTGACTTCTTCCTCTGGCTTCTCACACAGGTCCTCAGTTTCAGAGGTGATTTCTATGGGGAGAACACAAAAGGTTCATATCTCTGGTTAAGGGCTCCTCTGCAATTCTACGGGGACAGAGCGTATAAGCAGCAGATGGCGAGCAGGGTACCACAGGCTCTGCAACTTCCCTGCCAGCCCTGGGACCACTGTGATTCACTGGCCCTCTCCCTGCCTAACCACCTTCTTCAGTGTCTCCACACTCAGGGCAGGTCCCCCGTGGAGAGGTGAGCCTCACTTTGTTGCTGCATTTTAAATATGAAAACATGATTACCATGCTCAAACCCATCCAAGACACTTCTGGTCTGAAGATCAAAGCCACAGGAGGGAGAAGCCCCAAGCCAGAGGCAATGGGTCTCCTAAGAGAACTCCTGTGGTGCCATGGGCTGCACCTCTAGCCCTGGCTGGGAGCAGATGGCAGCACATGGAGTTGGCCATTGGGGTGTTCAGTGCCTCCCAAGTACTGCAGGCCACAGGTACAGAGTTCAATCTGTGTGACCCAGGGTCCAGCAGGGCTCACCTTGGAAGCTGGGCCGCTCCCTTGGGTCCTCATGCCAGCACCGTTGCATGAGGCGCAAGAGGTTGGCGCAGGCGCGTGGCCGGGGCCTACAGACGGGCGGCAGCTCAGGGCGGTGCCCCTTCACAACCTTCACCATGATGTGCAGAATGTTCTTTTCATCTGTAGGCAGAGGCACTGTTAGGGTGTAATCTCCAGAGGGGAAGGGTAGGGGGCCCGGGGGACCAGAGTCTTCCCTGTGTGAGCCTGGGCTCTCTTTAGCAAGGGTCCCTGAGGGCATAGCTCCCTGTAGACTGGTGACTCCCAGTGGACTGGGTCCTTCACTCTGCTCCACCCACCAAGTTGGACCACTCACCCCTTGCTCACAGACCCACTCACTCAGCTCTAAACACTCCCTAGGCCTCGTGATGCTTGGAGGGTCTCTTCCTGCCTGGCACTTGCACCCTTTGTTGCTGCCCAAGTCTCTGCCTCAACCAGCAAAGGGCTCCCAGACCCAGGACCACGCACTCTTTTGTTTTCTTTCATTTTAAAATAATTTTTGCCCTGGAGATTGAAACAGGGCCTCATACGTGCTAGGCCAGGTCTACATTTCTCAATGTCTTTGCCGCACCACTCAAATGTGAGTGTGCATAAAAACAGACAGAGGAACAGACAGACTGACCCTCTCTGTGATGCACTTTGAAGCTACTCAGCTTTCACAATAAACCCAAGTCAAGTTATAGGCTCTCATGGCAGAAATCAGGGCGATGGTGCCTGGCAGGGGCCAGGCTCATCAGGTCAACCATGTGAATGTGCTGGCTGGCTGCCTGCAGTGAGATACAGTCACTGCAAGAGTTTTGTCTTGCCCAGGTTTTTAATTTTTAAAAAAGAAAAAGAAGAACAAGGTAGAAGAGGCAAATCCACAGACAGAGCAGGTTTGTGGTTGGAGGTGAGAAGAGAAAGCAGCCACTCACAGGTCTGTGCTTCCAGCTGGAAATGGTCTGGATCCAGAACAGTAGTGAGTGTGCTAGTGAATGCCACAGAATTACACACTTCATTGTTTTTCTTTTTTGGGTTTTCAAAAATTGTTTCTTTTTCTTTTATATTTTTGTGGGGAATTCCATAGCAAAATGAAGTTTGTATTTTACCACTAAAAAAAGACACAGACTCCTCAGGGCCATCTTTCCTTTCCTGTGTGGAAGCCAAGCTGTTCAACTACCTGCAGCCCGTGCGTACACGGTGAGGTGGCCTGGGCCTTCCGCTCACATGGGGAGGGCAATGCAGAACACAGCAGACCCTGTCCTGAGGACAGTGGCCACTAGGAGTGTGGACTATGGCCTAGGCCACACCCTCACTCACCTGCAAAAGGCTTCTTCTGCGTCAGCACACCCCAGATGACAATGGCAAAGCTGCAAGAGAAACCAGCATCTGAGTGCTGAGCCGGAGCCAAGACCCATGTTCTCCCTGTGCTTCTGAGGGGAACACGCACCGCAGCCAGGCCACCAGAGCAGCCACAGGCCCTGGCATCCGGCCTGGCACATGGCAGTAGGACTGTGTGCTCACTACACTGTGCTGACTGTATGGTAGGCTGGCACTGGGGACCTCCTGGCCTTCCACTGACCTCCACTCCCTTCCAGTGGGGCCTGAGCTATGTGCCTTATGGGCACTGGAGGGCCATTAAGGAAAGGAGCAGCCCGGCTGCACCCCAAAGCCTCTGCTGCCTGAGGGTGGGGGATATAATACAGCACAAAGCACATATTTAGAGCAAGTGAGGAAGATACATGCAAAAGAGAATGCTACCTGGTAACCTTTTTTTTTACAGAGTCTGAAACCTGCTCCCTGCACCTCGAGAACTGGCTCGAGCCTGGCTGTTCACAGAACCAGGGAGAATTCACAGTGAAAACTATGCAGGTTCAGAAGTTAGAACTCAACTCTAAGGTAGCATCTCACTCTTCCCAGTGCTACAAGCCGGGACTCGTCCCTGAGGGCGGTCCCCAGAACAGTCACCACTCAAAGGCTAGCTCAGCACACGACAATGGCTACCGTCAAACCAGTCAGCCAGGGCGGGGGACAGGGATGACAGGAAGGTCGAGATGGGTGCTTGGGGCCAGGTCAGCCCTGCGTGGGCCCCAGTGCATGGCGGCAGGCAGGGGCAGCATGCACACTCCCTGCTCCGCTCACTCGGTTCCTCCTCCAGGAGGCCGCTGTGATTCAGGCCTTCGCCATCTAGGGAAGGGACCCAAAGCCTCAGGCACTGTTCTCTAGGCTCTCAGGTCCTGCTGATTTCCTGGCGTGTGGAAACTGCTTGCGTCACAACCCACACACTCATGGATCCGTGGGTTCTTCCAACAGGCGAGCAATAAAGCCCACATTACAGGAAAACAACAAAGTGTGCAGGGTACAGGGGTTGTCAGCTGCTTACATAACCAGCCCCTAGGTAGAGAGGACATCCTCCCTGGCCCATGGGCCACAGGAAACAGGCTCCCAGAGGTACCTCAGTGAACCCCAACCCAGCCTGGTATGGCTCCTTTCCCTTATCACCCACCTGTACACGTCATGCTTGGTGTCAAAGAGTCGGCTCTTCTCCCGGATGCGTTCCGGAGGGAGGTAGGCAATGGTGCCAAACAGACCATCCATGCTGAGGTCATGGGAGTGAGACAGCCCAGTACACTTGGCCAGCCCAAAATCCGAAATCTGCAAAAAGTACCCAGGAGGCACCTGAGTCTGGGATGGGAGGACACCCCTGAGAGCTCTGGACTCCACATATGGGGACAGGAACTGCTTTAATCAAGAGTTTACCGGGAGAGGAACACAGGCAGCCCCACAATACCAGTTCTGCATAGCCACCCCAGTGCAGAGGGCAGGAAATCAGGCCTTGGCTCCAGCCAAGGGAGACGGTGCCGGCCTGGGCAGGTGGTTATGCAAGCCCCCAGCTGGGGTGGCAAGTGGCGGCAAGCCCTTTAAAGGACAGCAAACCTTCAGAAGCCTCAGCAAACAAAACACACACCTTGCTGCCCCAGGCATGCTGTGCTCCGCCTGACAATTTGTGGCCAGCAGACATTTGCTGGCTCCTTTGCCAAACACATGACAACCTCCTGCCAGCAGTGCCCGGCTCTGGTGCCGGCAGCTGCCTCCCACGTACAGAGGAGCTGGGCACCTTGTGGCAAAGGTATCTTTGCACCTGCGGTCAGGGACCCTGGGGCCTCTCTGGGAAGTATCATGCCCTGCTGAAGTACCCACCTCCTGAAGAACCCAGATGTTCTGAGGTGTGGATGCAGCCCCAGCCTGTGGGTGCTAATGGGCTCCCAGCACTTTTCCCTGCTCCAGGGTTAGAGGTGGGAGAGCCCTGCATTCATTTCTGGGTCCTCGCCCCTGGCTCAGGGACTCTAAGCTCAGCCACAGCAGGTGCAGGACGGCTCTTGTGGGGACAGGCCTGGCTCTGGTCTTCTCCATGCCCAGTTGGGGCAGAGCAGGTTCTAGGGCTCAGCAAGCCCAGGTACCAGTTCTGAGTGCCCTGATTCTCCTGGTTCCACTAAGGCCTTGGGAGAGAAACTGCCTGGTTCCCAGGGTGAGGCCACTGCTGTCCTGCAGTCCACAGCAAAAATAGCAGTGACTGTAACCCTCATTACAGGTTCAGGGCCACAGGAAATTGTAGCTGATAACTGTCAGCCACCTGAAATGCTTTAAATCCACAAAGGCAGGCTTGGATTTGGGATCTTGGTGCCTGGGGCTTCCCCTGCAATGTGTCATTTCTCCTCCTGGCACAGCCAACACAAGGCTGTCACAACCCTCTAGAGCTCAGCACCTTGGGACAATGGCATGTGCCCCTGGCTCGCAGCAGGATGAGTGGGGCAGACTGCACATATGAATGAAGACTGCTCATTCACGTTTAACTCAAATTACCTTAAGTCCACTTCAGTTGGGGACTGGGGATTGAATCCAGGCTGTGTCCCCAGCACTTTTTAATTATTTAGTTAGTGGTGCTGGAGACTAAAGCCACAGCCTCGGTGCGGGCTAGGCAAGGGCTCTATGACTGTGCTCCATCCCTAGGAGCCCTTTTTAAGTTTTGAGAAAGGTCTCCCTAAGCTGCTACACTGCCGAGGCTGGGCTTAAAGTTGTGATCCTCCTGTCTCAGCCTCTCAGAGTTCAGGGATTCTAAGTGCTAGCCTTAAACCCACATTGTAACGAGGCTACTTAGTGCCTCTGACACAGTGATGAAATAGTAACCTGACGTCAGGGACTTTTATAACCCTGGGCAGAGCAGCTGGCTGGATGAAATTTCAGCTCTAAGCATACCCTATGCAAAGAGGCTGTACATTCCTGGGGCCTAAGAGCAGGAATGGGCGGGGGGAGGGGGATCCTGCCTCAACTGCTCCAAGTAAGTGCCCTCCAAAAGCTGTCCCGAGGGACAGGGCTGTCACTTAGTCCTCTGTACACCAGGCAGCCATGCCAAGAACCAGAGAAAGGCATACAGGAGTGCCCTTCTGTTTGTTTTCAGGCTCCTCAGCGGTGACCAAGAAGGGCGTCAGGCTGACTCAGCCTTTCTTAGGGTTGGTCATGGTGGCTCAGACCAGAGGCTGGGCTTTGTCCCCACGAGGCAGGCATCACTTCCTGCCTGGGGAGGCCCTTCTCGGCCACTCAGGCTAGCACCACCACCAGGACAGCTCTTCACAGCCAGACAAGGCCCTGGAGTGGCCAGCAGCCCACATGTCCTCACCAAGCCAGCATTAAATGCCCATTGTGTACCAGGGCAGGGGACATGACAAGCAGAGAAGCAACCTGCACCCTGGAAAAGACAAACTCCAGTGCATGGCCCTCTCTTCTCGGCACTGGAGATGGGCACAGGGCTGAGCAGCCACCTTGCTGACACCAGACACAGACACTAGGGCAACAGCCATTGCTGCCTCCAATTTCAGAGTCAGGGACAACACAACATGCAGGCAACGGCTGGCCATGCAGCTTCCTGCACATTCCCAGGCCAGCTTAGAGAGGCAGGGCTGCTTCTCCCATCCACACCCAGGCTTAACCAGTGTCACCATCCATGCCAGGACAACAGGGCAGGTCGGTGGGTGACGCCTGGCAGTGCAGGGACTGCATCTTATAGCAAAAAGCTTGTCACATACTGGGCACACAGGATAGGCATTGCTGGGGAGAACCAACCCACGTCCTGTGACCCTACGGGCCCAGGCACCTAGCAGACTCGGCAAGTCTCATCTGTGTTTCCAGTAACCCCAACTCTTGCTTGACATGTGGGGTAGCAGGTCTATCTTCTAACCAGAACCTCACAAGACATGCAATGCTCAAAACTGTGGTCCAGAGTGAGAACCAGGTTCTCTACCTGGCTGCATCCAGGTGCAGGATTTACATGCCATGCCCCACCTGGCCCACTGGGCTCCGAAGTGACCGTTCACATACGCCCCAGGAGCCCATGAGCCCTACCTTGACATGATAGTGTGCGTCCAGCAGGATGTTGGCAGGCTTCAGGTCTAGGTGCAGCAGCGGTGGGGACATGCAGTGCAGGAAGTTCATGCCCACAGCCGTCTCATGCACGATGCGGAAACGCAGGTCCCACGGCAGTGGCTCCGAGGCCAGCAGCCTCTCCAGGGATCCTGTCTCCATGTACTCCATGACCAAGCCCACGGGCTCCCGGCAGATCCCATACACGGGCAAGATGTAGCGGAACTTGGCCATCTCCATCTTCTTGGCTTCCTCTA
The DNA here is from genome assembly GCA_002564305.1 of Octomys mimax. Lineage (NCBI taxonomy): Eukaryota > Metazoa > Chordata > Mammalia > Rodentia > Octodontidae > Octomys > Octomys mimax. The sequence goes on along the minus strand of NDGM011052711.1, from coordinate 2,466 downwards.
GGAGCTCCAGGCGCTCCCTGAAAAAGTACAAAGATGTGAGGGGCATGCAATGGCCAGACGCACACATACAGAGCTCACGTGTGTACCCCTGATGTCCCAAAGCTAAAGGTGGGCCCTTCCAGGGTCTATAGTCCTGAGCTACCCAAACCCCAGAAGCAGGGAGACTATCTGCATGCCAGCAGCCCAGCTGGAAGGCATGAGAGTGGAGGCGCACACCCACACACGGACAGGGAAGGATGAGTTTCAAAGCTGCAACTGGCTGTCCATCATGGACCCACATGACTTTTTCTCTATGTGAGCCTACAGCTTCCACTGCCTAGTTATCCTGACCCAGCTACCACTCAAAATAAAGGAAGAGCTTTGATCTAGAGAAGGTTGCAGCCAGTTGTGTTTCCTACAGTAAAATACACATGACATAGTATGTGTCGCTTCAGCCATCACATGTGTGTAGGGCAATGGCTTCACACACTACACTCCCCACAGCAAACCCTCACCACCATCTCATCCAGACAGAGCCTCCTCATCTCTGCCAGCATGATCTGCGCTCAGTAAACAACCAGGCCTCCTTCCTCTCCTGTCCCTGGCCACAATCCTTCTATTGTCTGCAAATCTGCCTAAATTTAGCTTCTCATTCCTAAGTGGGATCACAGTGTGTGTTCCTCTGTGCCTGGCTTGCTTCACTAAGTATGTCTCCGATGCCTGCTAGGTCAGAGCATGCACACAGGTCTTGTTCATTTGTGTGGCTGAATAATTCCCCGCTGTGGGAATGGAGCACTATGTATTACTTCTCCACGCCTCTGCTGGTGGGCCATGAACTATTCCTGCTTTTATAAATACTGCTGTACTTCTGCATAAACTGGGGTACAGACATCTGCTCACAACCTGCTTTCAATTCTCCTGGACAGACCAGTGCCTATGGTACTGAGTTCTGTATTTACTGAAGGAGCACCCAAGCCACTGGCCACAGCCGCCACCTGTCCTGTAAATGAACTTTTAAGGGACATCTCCCCCTTTACACACAGGGTGCAGAGAGGCGTTGAGAGACCCACAGAGGCAATGTGGGGACTGGCAGTCCTTCATGCAGGACTTTTCACTTTCCTGGCCAGTCCACATTGAGAGAAGAATCACAGAGAGCCAGCCTACATCAGTGTCAGGGTCAAAGTCTCAGTGTGCACTCAGGAAAAGGCCAAATCCCGTGAGGATCTGGGTCAGTAATTCTCTGAAACAGACATACAGAAGACAGCCTGGAAGCTGGCAGGACACACAGAAAACACACAGGAAGTTGGCAGGAATGTGGCTTCCCAGGCCTGGCTCCTTAACAACATATTCTGGGCTGGGAAATCTGCTTTCTAGTAACAACATGCTTCTTAATGGGAACACCCAGGGCCACCCCCCCAGAAACCCCAATCTGCTCCGTCTGGGAACTGTGTAGCTTGGGTGTCCGCACAATCTAGCCCTGCCATGGCTAGATTGTTCCCATGGCTCCCAGTGCAGGGACTCCTCTGCTGCTGGAAGCCACCCTGCACCCTCTGGCCTGCCAGAGAATCTGATCCTGTGCCAGCCAGCCCCGGGTTCTTGTGGGTCAGACCTCAGGTCTAACACTGAACCAGACTCCCAGCTCCCCGACAGGAAGACTTCCCAGTACAGGGAGGAGACCTCCAGATTCTACAGCCTACAAAACTCCCATTAATCCAGTGGGGGGGGGGGGGGGCTGGCCTTAGCAACAAGGAAAACAAGCCTCAGGGGGGAATCAGTGTATCCCACCAGCCCAAGGTGCTTTCTCTGCGGCTTGTTTTCTTAGTACTCTGCCTAAAGGATCAATAGATGGAAGGCAAGATATGCACAGAGCTGTGCAGCCTGGGGTCCCTGCACTGCACCCTCCCTCCAGCAAGACACCCAGTAGCCTAAAGCCCACCCAGGATAGCCAGTCCCTTCCAGCAGCCACAGGACCCAGGACAAAAAGGAGAATATGAGCATCACACATTGTCCTTCCCCAGGGACCGACAGCACATGCTGGGCCAGACACCCAGCCCTGTTCCTTTTTTTTCCCTGGTGGAACCGGGGATTGAACTCAGGCCCTTGCACTTGCCAGGGAAGCGCTTATTCCACTGAGCCATCTCCCCGGCCCACCAGCCCTGTTCCTGACTCAGCTTCTGAAAGGAGAAGAGTGGAGGCCAGATGCCACAGGCTGGGGTGGAGGAGGAAGCTGAAGCTCCAGGAGAGCTCCTCTCCTGCAGACACTCGCTGAGGACCCTGCTGTCACCTGAAGGAGTTCTCAGAACAAGGCCACCAACTCCCAGGCAGCTGCTGCCACAGCCTGTGCCCACTTGATGCCAGCTTTGCTTTTTTGTTCCAAATGCAAGTTAGGACCTCTCATTTTCTTAGTGCTTTAAGCAGCAGCAGATGGGGCTGGGGAGATGGCTCAGTAGAATAAGCACTTCCCTGGCAAGTGCAAGGGCCTGAGTT
>NDGM011052704.1:0-14573 GCA_002564305.1 Octomys mimax | reverse complement strand
TGTGTGTGTGTGTGTGTGTGTGTGTGTGTGTCTGTCTGTCTGTCTGTCTGTCTGTCTGTCTCCAAATGTGACAGTGGCCTTGATTCTGCCTTTTTAAAAAGGTGCTATAGATAGTGAGTCTCTGCATGATATTTAATTTGAATTTTACAGATGAAACAACTGTGAATTGGTTGTGTGTCTGATCCAATGGATATGTGAGGCAGGGGCCTAAGTGACAGAGAGAGATGTGCCTGGCCAGAGTAGGAAAGCACCCAAGTGAGATGATAGGGGGCACGATAGATGGGATTTGGAGTGGAAGAGGGACTGGAAGAGGCCATCTCTTTGAGTCCTTGATCCTCGGGTAGGTAATGTAGCCTCATTCATATCTTAGAGACAATAAATCAAAATCCAGAGATGTTTCATGGCTTGGGGAAAAGTTGAAATATGATTTTGCTAGCCTGTGTGTTTCAAAGGCCAAAGATTGTATTTAGCTGATTGCTGTGGCATTTCTAGTACCTAATTCACTGCCTTCAACATAGCAGGTGCTGAGTAAATGTTTATTGAGTGAACACCAAATATTAACCTGGTTCTAGTAAAAATTCCTTTAATATTAGTCTTTGTGATATTATTATTATTATTATTATAAATTTTAGCAGTCCTGGTGATTGAACTCAGGGTGTTGGCACTGAGCTATATCCCTAGTTTTTCTTTAACTTTTATTTTGAAACAGTTGAGCTTAAGCTTGTGATCCTTCTACCTCAGTGTTCCAGAGTACTAGGATTACATGCATGCCTGGTCAAGCCATCCTTCAGGGTATTGACTAATCTGATCCTAAAGTTATTAGTTACTTCAATGAATATCAATTTCTTTTTGACTCATAGATAAGTGATAACACATAAGTTATTTGAGTTTATTGAATTAAGATTTATTCATATAAGATAGATATTCATGGGCATCTTATACCCCAGGCACTAAGCTGGGTACTGAGTATACATCAGAGAGCAAGACAGTCAAAATCCCTGTCTCTGTACAACCCATAATAGATTACGTGAACATCAAAATAAGGAGTGATATACATAGTGCTAGATGGTGATGCGACCTAAGAACACGTCAGTTCTGGAGAGAAGGCCTGATGATGGAATTGTACAGTAGTTAGGGAAGACTGCACAGAGAAGTTGACTTTTGAAGAGAGACTTGAAGAAGGTTAGGGATTAAGCCAGATGGATATCTAGGCAAGAAGCATTCTGAGTGGGAACAGCAAGTGTGGAGGATTTGGGAAGGAATGCATCCCGGAGTGGACAAGGAAGAGTTGGCAGGGCAGTGTGGATAGAGCGTCTCAACAAGGGGGCTAGGGCTGGTAAAGTCCTGTAAGTCATAATGAGACTGTGCCTTTTACTTGGGGTGAGAGAGGAGGCCTTGGGAGAGGTCCACAAAGCCTGTGACTTGATTCAGCTTGCATTGTATCGGGTCACTCTGGCTACATGATTGAGAACAGATTGAAAGAAAGAAAAGGTAGATGCAGGGAGATGCTGGGGAGCCTCCTGCAGTAACCTAAGCCAGAGGTGATGGTGACTTAGATCAGGGTGGTGGCAGTGTGGATGGTGGAGTAAGATTCTGGGTGTATTGGGAAGGAAAGCCTGAGAGATTTACTGTTGGACAAGACAGAATTGGGCCATAAGAAACAAAATGGGGTGGGGCCAAGGTGATTTTGAAGATGTTTGATTAGCAGCTGGTAGGATGATGTTTATTTAAGCTGAGGAGAAAGGTAGGAGGAGCAGGTTGTGAGGGAAAATGTCAGCAAGTTTCAGATATACTGAGTTTGAGATGGTTAATGGACCCCTCAGAGAATATTTAGTAGGCCTTTCTATACATGATTCTGGTTCTCTGAGAAGTTTGTTATAGGGAGGAAACAATGTATCAGCATCATTATAATATGTAGATAGTCTTTCAGATGATAAGAATCAGACGTGAAAAAAATTTATGTCACATATGGCTAATGGATTTTCCTATTTTAGAGGCTGTTCATTGGTGTCACAGTTGCTAACCCAATACAGCCGTATAGTATACGTCAACTCCAGAGGTGAGCGTAGGGGGGAAAGGGGAACAGATCAGCGCTGAGTCAGCTGTGCCTTCACCCTTTTTGTGAAGGGGAGGACTTCCTGATGGCTGTTGCAGATATGCAGAGACGCTCACCTGTTTCATGTCATTTCACCAGGCTGACATTCTCATGCACGTGTTGAGACAAGGACAGACATGTGCAGCTGAATTCATTGCTTGTTTTTGTCAGTGTTCATTCATTTCAGCATGAGACTTAGGGGTAGGAGTGACAAATGAGCTAGGAGAATACAGACCAGGTGCGCTTAGACCTGGCCAGCACTCAACTGCCCATGAAGCAGAGAACAGAGCTGCTCTCAACTTGTCGGAGGTGTTCCCTTTCGGAGCGTCTCAGCTGGCCTGTGCAGGAGGCACAGCATTATAGTGGGGACTGGGGGTACAGTAGTACAAGACCACTCACCCCCAAACAGACCTAGAGGTGCCAGCACAATAGCCAAGTGGGTGCTTGATAAATGCTGACTGTATCCGTGCCTCTCTAACATAGAATGCATGTTTCCCTTGCAACTCAACTCTGTCAAGTGAGGGTAGGACTTAGAGAAGCACACAGATATGAAGAGTAAGCTTAATAGTTGCCAACACAGCTAGCATTGATGGGCCTGCTCAGTGGCTTAAAGCACAACCACATATTGTCAAATGTGATTCTTTACAACCACTTTACAAAGTGGGTGTTATTGTTCCTATCTCAAAGGCCAAATGACCAGCTGTGAGACCCAGCCTCTAAGTGTCAGGGCGTGTCTCAAGCTGTGGCTGCTGACTAAAGAGACGCTGCTGTCTGCCACTGTGGTATCTTCTGCTGCCTTCTGTGTATCTCCTCTGTGACCAGGAGTGACCCTGTGGCAGGTGCATGCAGGAAAATATGTGGGTATGGAGTGGACATGGACTTTGAGTTTTGCCTGAGCCCTTTCTGAGCCCCACCTAAGTTTTCCGCATGTGTGATGGGGACATTTATACACAGAGCCAGCTTTGTGGGCTGTGGGGAGTGTCATGCCTGGTCCAGCGATAAATGCATCCCCTCCTTAGGGGGCATGTAAGACCACACCAAGCTGAGAATGCCTGGCACAAGCTTCTCATGATGCACAGAATTCCCTGGTCATTATTACAGTGTCACTGAATGACAGGACTAGAAGGGTCCCCACTTTGTGCTCCCAGGTAAGTTCGATCTGGGGGCCCTCTGCCAGCTCCTTTGGCTCTGGCCTGCCAGAGCTGCCTGGTTCCTCTTGTCATCCTTTGGCTGGCATATCCAGGGCTGGATCCTCTGCTTCTCTTCTGCCTGCCCCCAAGAATCTTTTGCATTCACTTGAAACTCAGAGAAGCCAGCTCAGCTTAGCTGAGGGCTGTTCTCCCTTCATGCATCAGAATCTTTCCAGGGCTATACCTTCCCTGAACAGGAAGGTGAAGTTAGAGGAGTTGGTGGGGATATTAGTATGCTCCAGCAGCAATAAACAGGTACACAGACTGGAAGGCTTAAACAACAGGAATTCATTTCCACACAGTTCTGGAAACTGTAAGTCCTACGCTATGGGCTATGGTGTCACCTCTGAGGCCTGTCTCCTCAACTTGCAGCGGCTGCCTTCCCATAGTGTCCTTATATGGTATTTCTTCTGTGCCTGTGCATCCCTGGGATCCCTCTGGAGGTCCAGCTTCCCTCTCAAAAGGACACTGGTCAGAATGAAACTAAGATTGACTTGAATGGCCTCATTTTACCTTGATCACCACTTTGGAGACCCAAATACAGTCACATGCTGAGATAGGGGGATAAGACTTTGACATGAATTTTGGAGGGGGGGATTTAGCCCATGAGAGCAGCAATACTTCTCCACTCTGCCTTTGGTTTTCCTATTGTCCTTACTCCCCTCCCACCCTTACCACTTTTGGGGGGAGTCCATTTGTAACTGGATCCAGAGGGTAGATGGCAGGACCTGAAGTGGTGTTTTGCATATGAAAACTTTGCTAACCTACTCCTGACTAAGGGCCTTTCCTAGATGCTTTGCAGCAGCAACCAAACTCCCTCACAATTGGGACCACCTGTGATGAAGAAAAATATCCAATTTCTTTTATTAAGCTAATTAGGAGGAAAAGCATTTCTTCTCACATCAGATACTGCAGCTGGGACACAATGATTACCAGCCATCACCTGCGATGAAAAAGTCCATTGGCCCAGTGTTTCCCACTGTATTCCCACTTTCTTGTTCCTCAACCCCTGAGCTAAAATCTGCACCATGGCCAAACTTTCCATAGCTAACGTGGCCAATGTGACATCTTTTGCCAAAACACTTTGGTAACACTTGACATCTATATTACTTAAGTGGCAGGTATTGTGTTGTACTTTAGAATCTGCTCTTATGCACACATATGCCTAATAAATTTCTCAAAGACAAGGCCTACACCTTGCCTTATTTTTGTCTGCTGGAGGTTAGCAGAGAGCAGGCATACAGTAAGTTCCCATAGATTTGCTGAATGATAAGGTGATGCAGAGATTTACTTGAAGCAGTGGTAGATTTTTGGGTCCATACATTTAGAAACCTCTGTTTAGTCAAATAAAGTCCTTAATAGACAACCATATGATTTTATATATGATGCATTTTGAGAAAAAATCAAACTAATATATTTCAAATTTGAAGACCATAGAACTGATCTCATCTGTTTTTGGACACATGACAGAAAACAGAAGAGCCCTGCAGCCAGGTTGGACAGTTTTGCCTCCTGCTCTGCCCTCAAGGGCTTTCGGTTCTTGGGAGGTTACTGATCTTTGCACAGGATCGTCCATCGTTTGCACAGTGAGGGGGTGGATTCCTGGTGATGGCGACTTTCACCCTCATGGAGTGTACGTGATTGTCTGGAGAGTGAATTCTGAAACCCAAACCCATTTAGAAGAGCAGCTAAGATAATTAGTTGTGTAAACAGATGCTTAAGAGTAAGTGTTTGAGGTGTTCTCTGAGGTCACTCTAAGCAACGAAGTTCTATAAAGTTATGATTCAGAGAAAGCCCTTCAGACACTTCTAGGTCCCCACAGTCAGCACCAAGAACATTTGCTTGCATTGTGCTGTTGGTAAGTAGGAGTGCTCATTAGCAGAGATTTCTGGTCAACCAAATGGTGAGTGAGTACATAGTATGTGACTTGATCTAAATTCAGGAAAATATGCCCAGGGCGTAGGACTTTCACACATAAATTCATTTAATTGCATTGATGTAAAATGTGCAATTAAAAGGGTAATGAGACTGCTTGTCTCTAGGTGATGATTGTGGATAATTCTTATTTTCCTGTTTATACTTTTCTGTACTTTTCAAATGTTCTTATGCTCCTTATATAATTAGAAGAAACAAGTTCTATAAAAAAGAATGATGAATACCCTGCCAGGGTAAAAGAAGAACGAAATTTTTCAAAACTTAATCTCAGTTCATCTAAAAAACATTTATTCATATCACTTTAAGAAATATTTACTGAGTTGGGATGCTGAGAGGTGAGCATCACTATGAGTCCAAGCTGTGTAGCAAGACCCTGTACCAAACAAACAAACAAACAAACAAATGATTAAAAAATGTAAAGGGGCTGGAGATAGCTTGGCAGTCTAAGTGCTTGCCTGGCAAGTGCAAGGACCTGGCCTTGATCCCTGATACTACATGCCATGCTGGCCACTGAAACTGGGTATGGTGGGGCATACCTGTAATCCCAGCGCTGGGAATGCTGAGGCAGGAAGATCACTATAATTCTGAAATAAATAAATAAATAAGATTAAGAAAAAAAGAAATATTTACCATGTTAGAGGTGTTTTGAGCAGTCATGGGTAACTGGTTTGAATTGGAGAGCTGTTCACCGGACACGGTGCTTCCCAGAAGGGAAAGCTATAGAGGCAGTTCTTGTATAAGAGTTAACAAATGGTAGAGTATGGAAGTCGAGTGTCTTAGGCAGAGTGAGGTACCTGTTGTAGAAGATAGAATGTGCTATCCAGGGTGTGTGTGTGTTATGGTTAAGGCAGAGGAGGGATCCTGTTGAGGAATGGAGATTGAGCTCAATGACCACAATGTGCCCAGGTTATTGTGCTCGAGACTTCATGTGCATGTGCAACACAGTGCAGGAGCCACTGCAGCATCCCAAGCAGAGGAAGGCAGTGATGAGAGCCTTGTGATGGGAAGACCGACAGTCACTGCAGCAGGCGCTGGAGGAGAGACTCATCAGGCCCACACGATGCTTCCTGACGCCTGAATGCTGTCTAGCCTTTGGAACAAAAGGCCTTTTAAGATTGTGGACACCTTCATGAGTACTGAGTTCCTCCTCAGTGCTTTTATTTAAGATAAATGAGGGAGAGTGAGGTCTAAGATGTGTGAGGGATGTGTTTTTCTAGTGGGTGAAGCTAGGGGCTGCTAAACTCTTTGAAATCGTGATATAATACTTTCGTTGCTTTAGAGTCATGTCTTCTCCGCCCACCTTTGCTTTCTCCATCTAATCTTCTCCCACTCCATGATATTGGCATTTAGTTCATATTCATTTTAGTATAAAATTATTTCTGAATTGTGAAATTCACATTTGAGGTCCTTAGAGATATTTTATAATGCTGCAAGCCAGAGTTTTTAATAATGGGGTTGTCACATTTTTTGAAGAGAGACCAAGAAATTATTGGAGGTGATGAAGTATTGGGAAGGGCTCTGTGTCCTTCATATAACTTGTTTATGTCACTAATGGTTGAACCCTATGCTAAGTGAAAATCTCAGCTGTCCTGTTGTATATCCCTATTGCTAGCTCTTGTGCTATGGTAGCAATGGGAGGAGAATCAGAGACTTTGTTTTCTTAGATTCTTCAGTAAATCCCAGGCTAATAGAACAACTGGCACACAGGGAGAATAGGAGACAAGTGGGAGTGTAAATGTCCATTGGGTTTACCGGGTGGAAGCAGTGGCTCTATTTCTAAATGAGGACTCTGTAAACCAGGTTATTATTCTATATTTTAGAAAAATGAAATCTGGGCCAGTGAGATAGCTCAGGAGATTAAGTGCCTGCTTTGGCAAGCACAGGGACCAGGGTTTGATTCCCTGGTCCTGCATGCCCCATCTACCCCGCCCCCAGGGTGCACTGAGCAGGCAACTGAGTCTGGGCTTGGAGGCGCACACCAGTGATCACAGTGCTGGGGAGGCTGAAAACAGGGGGATCACTAATACGTCTGAGCTGCATAGCGAGACCCTGTACCAAATATATAAAATGAAAACAAAACCAAACAACCACCCCAAAAGCCTTAACAAAATCCTTTCACCCAGGAGCTCATTGCCAATGATATTCTTGATAGTCTTATCATCAACTGAAAAATATGTCTTCCATGGAAGATTTGAGCTTGAGGTGTGAATACTGTCACAGGAATCATTTGTTTTTTTATCATAGAAAAGTCTTTTAGGTGGGATGTTGATGTCAAGATGAACTCAGAGAAAATTGGCTGCAGTTAGTGCTGTATGATGGTGATCATTCTAAACCTCATCAGACCTGAAAAAATGAATATCAGGACTTTCTCCTGGCCCAGAAATCATTTGTCCCAGAGTGAAATACAGTCACTAGAGAGTGGCAACCAAGGCACCCTGAAGAGTAGGCGGGCCTTTCTTTATGAACAAGACATGTTCTTGAAATCTTGTGTGTCGATCTGCTTTTTGTAATTGGAATCTTTTTTCCCCTTCATTAACTTACCCTGTAATTTCAGCAATGTTTAACATTCATTCCTGATTGATCTTGAGTTGGCAGTTACTGCTAACATTCAGTGGTGGATTTAAGTGCTTCTTTCTCAATTTCAGTCTCTCTTTCTCTCAACTACTTAAGGGAGAAGTACTGTTTCAGACACAGGGATAGGTGTTGGGAGTGTAAAGAGTAAGAAGAGCAGGTCACTAATTGCCAGAGGGGATAGTAGGTGCAAGTACTAGAAGTGGCTGTGGCAGCCCTGAGCCCCCCCGGCTGAGCCATTAGGGAGACTTGCTCGGCAGCTTCACTTGAGTTGAGTGCTCAGAAGCTTGGAGATGTGAGGAGGAGTTTTCTTGGGGAATGAATGCTCACCCAGAGGTGGTGGGGATTGGGGTATGGCTGGGGCTGGCTCCCTGCAAGGACTTGCAGTGGTAGCAGAAGGTAAGCAGTTGATTGTCTTTGCTTAGTCTTCTCCATGGAATGAACAATGGCAAAAAGATTTTGTAATCTTTACCTCCCATAATTTCAGGAAGCCAGGAGGGATCTCATCCCAGAGCCCTGCCGCTGCACAGGACAGAGCAGGGAGGGAGAGGAAGGAGCCTTCGTTACGTCACTCATTGTATCTGTCAGCTATACTTGTGCACTTTCTGCAGCATGAATTGTCTTATTTTCAAATGAATGTTCAATCTATAAGATCAGAATATTAATATTCATGAAAACAGCACACCCAAATATGATGAGGAGAGAAGAGAACATGCTATCATTTCTAGCATATTGTCATTTCTAATATTTGACTCAGCTGTTTTAAGAAATGATAATATAGAAGTTACTTTTTTTTTCTTTTACCAACAACAAGAGGCAATTGAAAGGCTGAGGAAAATGGCACATAAAACAAAGTTTTAATATAAATAATATATAAGAATCGTATGTAATTTTATAAGAAAAAGACAAATTAATATTGTAGTAAAATGAACACAAGATGTGAGTAAATAGTGTGGAGGAAAGAAATAATGCTATAACCCAGAAAATTGCAAGTTAAAATAATCAATGGAACGTATTTTTACCCATCAGATTGCATCAGATTGGCTAGTGACAATGGGGACATGAATAGAATGCTGCATAGTGGTGGTTCTGTGTGTGTGTGTGTGTGTGTGTGTGTGTGTGTGTATCTTAATGAATAAGATCTAATGTTTGTCCTGGAGCAATATTTTTGATGGGTTTTTAAATAAGAAAAGCAAGTTTGAGAATAATGTGTATAATATGGTCCTACTTTAAAGAAACAACAAATGGCCTGAAGCTAACCATGAGTTTGTGTAAGCTCAACTGTGCATGTAAGCAGGTGGAAGGCGGATGCATCTGGCCATAAGAGCTCATCACAGTGGGGTGGGAATGGGGGGAAGGCAGGGAAAGTGAGCGTTTTAAAATATCACTGTATTGTTAGACTATTTCATATTCCTCATACATATTGCTCTTGTAACCTAAAAGCTTGCAAAAGAAGTACTCAAAAACTGAGAGGTGAGCAGAATACTTCTTTTCTGGTACTCCTTCACCATAATGCTCAATCCAGGTAGGAAGCAATGACACGATGCCTCATGAGATCTCCTCCCAGAACTCTGCCATCAAGCACAGGACGAAGCAGTACAATTAACACCACCACCCCACATGCACACACACACACACACACACACACACACATGGGTGTGTTAAGTTAGCTCCTTCCCTTTCAGGACCTAATCATTTATTTCTTACCTTGGTTATGATCATCAAAGAAAAAAAAGCCATTGCCTTCTATCTGTAAGGTTTTCCATGTGTACTGGCTCCCAGCCAGATGGAAACCCCTCCCCTGTGCTGTCCTTTTTTCCACCTCTGACTTAACTCCTTTGAAGGCTGGTGGGCCAGCGTCTTCTGGAATTCCTATAGGCAGCCACAGCCAGGTGGCATGAGTGGCTGAATCCCTGGATTTTTACCCTAAGTGGGGAAGGCTTCTCTGGAGACCTCCTCTCCAAGAACAAACAAACCTGACCTGCTACTGCATAATAGCGTTCTGTCTTGGGCTCTGTGCCCAGGGCGGCAGAGCTGCCAGCCAGGTGCATGATCCTTGGTTAATTAGGAGATTATCCGTATCCTGCAGTCCGGGCTGTGTGCTGCTGAGTCTGGACTGATGTGGGAGCCTTCTGCCGAGGAATGGACTTACTCTGAGGCTTTAGGTCCCAGGATAACTTCTTTTGAGAAGGTCTTATAGGATTATTACAAGACCTCTGACTCTATTCACTTTCTAAATGTCTTGTTTTCCTTTTTTCATTTAATTTGCTATGTTGTGAATCCTCGTGGCTTCCAGTCTGCCTGTTTCTCCAGTTGCCTAAAGTCAGGGCATGTATGTAGAGATGCATGGCTCAGAGATTTCTCCTGCCATGTTCTCACCCAGCAGAGCTCAGTGTTCTGGACGCAGGAGTGTCCAGGAAGGAAATGGGCGGCAGAGTGCTGCGGGATTCCTGGGGGGTGCTTGTCCTCCCAGAGGGGATGCTATTGCCACAGTATGACTGGGCAGCAGAAATGGGCCTGCTACTGACCCCTTTGTTGGTGGAGATGTTTCCCCTGGTATGAACTGAACTCTGAAGAAGCTAAGGAGGGAAGAGCTGAGTCCTTTACTTCCAGGATCCATATTGACATCTTCCTATTACAATGCTCCTTTTATTACTTTTCATTGTAAACTGGAAGTAGAGACTCATGGAACCCCCAAGCTGGGGACCTTTTCTGATTGAAACTCTTCTGGGCCTTGTGAAAGATACTTGATCTGCATGGGTTTTGCTAGGGCCCCTGGGAGGCTCCACAAGCCTGGGGACACAGGATTTACTTGAGCTTCAAGTGGATCTCAAGACCGCACTAGGATTCAGGTTTTTAGAGTGAATGCATTTATTCATAAACTTTTCCCTCCCGGGGGCAAAATACCCAGTGCCCTTAACTTTAAGGAGGAAAAGTTTGTTCGGCTCGCTGCTTGAGGTTTCCATCCATGCTTGGCTGACTCAAGGCAGGGACATTCTACCAGGAGAGTGTGCTAGAGGGAAGCAGTGCAGAAGAGCACCAGGGAGAGGTGCGTCCTCAAGGGCATGTCCCCATGCCCGCAGCCTCCAGCTAGCCCCACCCCCCAGCAGCACATTCAGCTATGAACATCAGCGAATTAATCTGGTGACAAGTACAGTACCCATGAGGCATCTGGCCACCTCCCCAGGAGTATCTCAATCCAGACAATTAAGATGAACTGGCTTGCACACACTTTAGGACATTGGTGTGAACAGTGACCACCTTGTCTAAGAGTCCTAAGGAAATGTTCATGCCAGTGTAACCCTAAAGACTCTGGATTAAACCAGATTCCTCTGAACTGACTGAGATGATGGAAGATTAGCAGCGGCACGTTCTCTGTGAAACCTCTTTTCTTAACCTCGAGCCTTGAGGTCTACCTGGTGATGCCATGAAGAGATAGAAACAAGCAAGAGCTTGTTCCTCACCTGAATCTTTGCACTGAAAGCAGTGTTCCTACACCTCCTCTTTTCCTGGATTCTGGTTTCCAGAGGAGCCTGTTAGAGAGGCTGTCATGTAATGCCAAGGATACAGGTTTGGGAATAAGGGAGCAAGCTTCTGTTCTGGACCCCATCACTGGCTTTCTGTGTCACCTTGGCAGTGTGGGAAGGCGTGTGGAAAGAGAATGCTGCCAGGGATTGGCTGGCCCCCAGAATCTCATGCCTCCCTCCCTGCAATGCTAGGGCATCAGACCAGCAACACCTATCTTCACAGATGTGAGCTTTGTTTAATATGTAATTATAAAATGATTAGTAATAATAGCCCATATATAGTCTACTTCCTGATATGACTTGCACGGCCCAAATTTATAAAGTGAGACTGCCAGAGGAGTTTTATTTATAAAGTTTCTCACTGCTGAGCCTCTGTATGCTCTAGTGATGGGCCATGTGTGTTAACATTGTGGAAATGAAATTTGTGCCCCCTGGACCCGTAGAGACTGGTTAGATTCTGGAACAAATAGAAATGCATCCTATACATGCTCAGTATGTTTCTGTCCACAGGGTACTTGAAGGAAATACGGATAATCAAGACACAACCCCTTTCTTCTAGAAATATACAGTCCAGTCAACAATTTTATGAGGCTTCCAGGGGTCGCCTGCACTATACTATAGTCTTTTGAGTTTGAAGACTATTATTATTACTACTTTCAATTACCCTTTATTGAGCACTCTCTAGGATATAGGTACTATCTTAGATGGGTTCCCTGGAGGTCAGCTTGGCGCCAGAGAATGTGTGGAGAATGGTTATCAGAGTGTGCTTTTGAGAGAAATGCCAGAGCCTGTAAGAAAGCCACAGCTGGGGGCGGGGAGGGGCTGGGCCATGCTAGCACAGGTGAGTTCCCCCAGAGGAGTCTCAGAGAGGCAACAGCCATGCCCAGGGGATACAGCTGGGAGATGCGTGTCAGCCCTGAAGAGGGCGCTGTGATACCCATTCCAGGTATCCAACTCCTCATCACAAAGCTGGCACTTAATGCTTTCTGCTTACCACACCTTGAGCTAAGTAATTTAGGTGCATCGTGTCTGACACATACATTTCAGAAAGCAGGCTATTGGGGAGCATAAAAATTAAGTCATTTACCTAAGATCAGAAATTGTTACAGTGGTAGTCTTCACAGAACTGTGCCATGATGGATTTGCCATTCCTGTTGAACAAACTGAGAAACTGAAGTCCTGAGAGATTCAATGATTTGCCCAATGTCTTAGAACTAGGAAGAGGTGTTTACCTGTCAGGCTTTAGTGTCTCGCAGAGATTGTCTTCCCTGGGAAAGACATGCCATTCTGGCTAGAGGAGGCTTCACAGGCCTTGTATAATGTACAGCCCTCAACTTCTCTCCTTTCCATATTGTGGACTGGATTACGTCTGTTGTTGTGAGTTAATGAATAGTTTTTGCAGTCAGGCAGGCATAGGTCTGAGCTCTACCTCTTCATTTTGCCATTTGTGTGTTACTTGGGTGGGAGCTCAGTGTTCCCATCCTCTCAAGCCCACCAAAAAAGGTTCATGGCTGCATGAAGGTCTTCTAGGCCAGGTACTTTGAACATAGCCATGGTTTATTGATTCGGCTTTTCCTCATCTGTTTCCTTCTCTCAAAGTCTTCTGGGCAGTTTGTTCAAGAATCCTTCTACTAGCCCATTAGCTTAATCATAACCCAATGTTCTTCTTAGAAACAGACATACCAACAGGAATTTTATCTTACTTCTAGTGTCTAATTAGCTGTGAACTCACTTTTACTGATTTTTTTCATTGAGCATATGGAGACTTGAGTGCTATGCATATCTCCATGTCCTCCTCCCATAGCCATATCTTGTCTTTATTAGGAAGCCAATTAGATGTATTTTGCATGGTCGGTGCCCTGGAAATGCCAGCAATTTCCAGCAATGGGTGGCAGCAATCTCATGAGCCCTCTGTTCCTCATTAGCCTCAGAAGTAGGAGCCCCTGTTCTTCCATGAATCCATGGCCTCTGCTCTGTGTGAGTCCTGCCTCTTATGCAACTTCACCATGTAGGTTTCCTCACTATACTGCTGGAGAAGCTCTTCTTTGGTCTTTCAACTCTGTGTGCCTTATGGAACCTCTTGCTGCTTCCAACCATGCAGGGAGCCCAAATGGGCTCCCCCTTTTCCTCTTAAGCTAATCATTCCTTCCAGCAGTAAGTCCCAAGGACAACTGTGCCACCTGGTTGCTGGACTATTACCACGTGACCAAGGTCTGTGGACAGAATTTGGTGCATATATGCTGGCTGTCAGCAAGACTTCACAACTGTCTGCCCCCCGCATGTGAAGCAGCAGCCTTTCTAGGAAGCTAGTCAGAGCCAGCCCCTGGGTGGGAAGATCCTCCCTGAAGCTTTAAACTCACTAACACTTATGTGCCCTGCAGGCCTCAGCAAGGTGCCTGCTACCTGGTCACCCTAGAAGGAAGCAGCGGGAAGGGCTGCACCTGCTTCTGTGGCAGTGCCCAGCTAAGGCCATGAGCCCATTTCATTTGCAGGCAGCTGAGGTAAATCAGTCTCCTCACGCCCGCTCCTCTTTTCCCTCTTCATCCTTCCCCAAGAAAGCCTGCTGTCACCTTCCTCCTCCCCACTCAAATGCAGGCTTTCTCCTTTCTCAGATCACTTTCTTTGTCTTTTCTTTATTTTGACTCTTGGATACATATGTGTAGCAACTGGGGTTGCTCATGAGGCTACCCCTCCACCCCCTTAGATCAGTTGTAATGATCTAGCAGACGTCTCATGAATGGGTCTCTCTTTGTTCGTTTGTGCTGCTATAACAGAATATTACAGAATGTGTAATTTCTTTTCTTTTCTTTTCTTTCTTTTTTTTTCTGGCGGTACTGGGGATTGAACTCATGACCTTGAACCTGCCAGGCAAGCACTTATTCTACTGCGCTATCTCCCTAGCCCTGTAATTTCTAAAGAATGCAAATTTATGTTTCACAGTTCCTGAGGCTGAGAAGTGCAAGGTCTGGGTGCTGGCATGTGGGGGAGAGTCCAGTCTGTGTCACTGAGCTATCGCCTCGAATGCTATACACCCAAAAGGAGAGGTACTGTGTCTTTGGGTGAAGGAAGACACGAGGTTGGAGGGTGAAGTAGACTCTCTCCCTCCATAAAGCCCGTTCATGACAATATTGATCAATGAGGCTCTGCCCTTACGACCTAAATGCCTCCCCACAGGCCCCACCTCCCAACAATTTGCACTGGGATTAAGTTTCTAATGCATGATTTTTGGAGGACGCACGTAGACTGCAGCAGACT
>NDGM011052692.1:0-13718 GCA_002564305.1 Octomys mimax | reverse complement strand
ACTTTTCTGCTGGATGGTTAAGACCAAGGTAAAGCAGGAGCTATGCAACAAGAGTTGTAGCTTAGGAAAGACCTTTGGGAACAAAAATCCTCCATGACTTTGGTGATCTCTCTCTAGATGGTAAAGGAATCTTTTGATTCTTAATTCTATAATATAATAAAGACAATAAAATTTTTCAATAAAAAAAAGGAAAGCAAGGAAGGAAATATTTATAATGCCACTGGTGGGATATGTGAGGAAATTAGCTGGCTTTCTTTGTCCATAGAAAGAGGTCAATCTGTCCAATCACATTTGTTAATGTGTCTCTTCTTTAATTACATTGTTAATTCTCCAAAGGCTAAGAAATGATGAAAGTTTATATGTATAGGGAACAGTAGGACCAAGATTGTCAATAGTTCTATTACATTTTTGAAGTACAGTTTAAGAAAAGGAACATAAGACTTCCTAACTTTTCTAACTTTTACCTGATAGGAAAAGTTTTTATTAGTTTAACTTTCAATCATTGACTATTTAATATTAAGTAAACTTCCTAACAAGAAGACAAAGTAGAATTGTTATTGACATGAAGTTCATAAGAAAAAATAAACAGTTACTTAGAAAGTACCGAAAAGTAATGGAGAAGGTAAAACTAGACTGAACATGTATTAAAATATACTATAAAGTTATATTAATTGAAATAGTATGACTAGGCAGGCAGGCCAATAAAGCAGCATACAGAATAATAATAGAACCTTGACTTTGCAAATCCTAAGAGAATGTAAGTTGAAAACTATTGTGGGGATAACAGTATAGCTATCTAGAAACTAAAGCCAGATTCCCAGAGGAGACAATGATATAAATAGTAAGAAAAAAACCTGAAATACTAAAGAAGCCCTAGAAAAAAAATTTAAATTTTATAATGGGAAAATAATCATGACACAACATTCAGTCATAAAAGAAAATATTCATAAATTTGCCTATGTAAAATCAATACACATATGGCATAAACAAGGTGAAAAGATCAGTGACAAAGTGGGAAGAGAAGTTGCCATGTTTGCTATGAATAAAGCTCTTTTTCTTTAATTCAGAGTGAGCTCTACAAATCAATAAGATAAGACCACTAGACCAACAGAAAAATGGGTAAAAAGATGAAGTAAATTTGCAGAAAAAATGACTCCCAAGTAGATAAGTCTACACTAAGAATATAGTAATATTCCTTTATTATGTGGAAAACAAATAAAAATGAGATAAATTTTGCTTACATAAGATGAGGAATTTGATAGCACATTGCACTGACAAGGGTATGGAAGGCAAGTGCTTCAAACACTGCTAGTGGGAATATATGTCACCTTGAACTTCGCAGAGGGAAAGTTGGTAGCGTCTATCAAAATTTCACAGGCTCAGACTCCAGATACCCACTTTGGGGTATTTAGCCTATCAATACAATGTGGCAATGAGGTTTTTACAAAGATATTTATTATATATTATTTATAATAGCAAACTAATAGAAATAAGTTTCCTTAAATAATTAAATGATGCATTATTGGTTCAACAATTCATTCTTCATCTTTAAACCTAATACTATGCAGCCATCAACAAAGAATGAGGCAGCATCTATGTGGAGGCTAAAAAAGAATAATCACAAAAATGTGTTACAAATAAAGTAACACTACAAGGAGCAGGACGTACATGTTTTTTTTGTGTGTGTGACTGGCTGAGCCAACCCTGGGGGCAGGGCTGGCACAGCTTGTGGTGCTGGGGATCTAACTGTGGTCCCTGTGTTTGCCTGAGCTTGCCTAAACAGGTGCTTTAGACTGCTGAGCTATCTTGCCAGACCCCCTAGGATGTACACTTTTACATATATGGTAATACAGACAGCGACATATAAACATTTTGTATAAAAATCAGTGTTAAAAAAATCAGTGTAAAAATACACTGCATGTGTTGGTCATATCTGTGATCCCAGCTACTCCAGAAGAAAGGGCGAGGGACCACAAGTTCAAAGTCAGACTAGGCAATTTAGCAAGAGTCCGCCTCCAATTTTAAAATGTAAAAAGGGGAGTGCGCAATGATGGTGAACCTGTGGATTGCCGCGTGTCATGGTGGCTGTTCGTATCACTGAAAGCTCTAAAAGGTTCATGGTCATTGGCTGCGGGGATCTTCTTTAGGGCTTCCTAGGTTTAATCCTCAGTACTGCACAACAAAACAGGATGAAAAAGAACAAAGCAATACAGAATACCCCACGCAGCATTTATGCTTTTATTCAGACTATTTTTGCCACACTTAGCAGCCAATTTGGGGAGAACCATTCTTTTTTTTCTAATACTTTCATGTCCTGCGGACTTTTTGAATTGTGCTCACTGAATGTGTATTAACTATTTAACGATAAAATATTTTATTTAAAAGCCTAGCATGAACAGATAAAGGAACTCACAAGCCCTGACAGTGTTAGAATTAAGTGATAAGTCATCTGCTTGTTAATATTAAAGGATGCTTACCAGTATAAGGAGAGAAAAGAGAAATGTGTTTTTCATAAAGATCAAAATAATTTAGTGCTTTACCACCACATTTCAGAAGTTACTTCTTTCACCCCTCACGTGTGCTGTAATATTGTGTACCTCATCACGAGCGAGGCCTGACTACCTCATTGCTCCTCAACATTGCCTCTGAAAAGCGATCAATGACCCTGCCTGGCCATTGAATAGATTTTGAAAAACTCTTCAATCCCTATCAGTCTCATATCCTTATTTAGTTCCTCCAATTTGCCTTCAGTTGGGAATTCTGCGGGCGGCGGCAGCTCTGCTGTGCTCCCCGCGCTCATGAAGGGGCCATCCATCATCATTTCTGGGCCTTTTCTGATGCAATGGAGCTTGTTCTTTGTCTTTCTTAAAAACTGAATGGCTGTTAAATTATCCATTTATCTTCCTTCAGATTTTCTGTTCGGCTTCTCAGGACCTCTCAGGGCTGTCTCTTCTACCTTGTTTGCTGACTTTTCATTACATTTTCCTGTTGGTGAAGGCATTTCGGTTTGCCACGCTGTCCTTCAAAATACACCCCAGTTCAGGTTCAGTCTGCTTTCTGCTTGCTTGAAATCTGCGTCACCTTTCCTGCTGAAGACCCCCTTTTTTTAAAAAAAAAAATCATTTATCTATTTGGCACCAGATCTTGCTATGCAGCTCAGACTCCTAGTGATCCTCCTGTCTCAGCCTCTCCAGCGCTGGGATTACAGGCCTGTGTGTCACCACAACCAGTTTCAGGGCCAGCTCAGCATGTGGTATTGGGGATCTAACCCAGGTCCTGGTGCTTGCCAAGCAGGCACTTCCACCAATGAGTTATCTCCCTAGCCTCTCGATGTCCATTTTAATCTAACTGAGATCTCTGGGATCATTATACCTCACATTTTATAGCAGATTGAAGGCTATATTGGGGGTAAACCCTAAGCAGAAGTTAAACGTCTTGAGTCCTAATTCTGCACTGTCTGTCTCTCTGAAATGGGAGAGTCTCTCATTTTATAGTTCAGGGTGGCCTTGAATCCACAGTGATCCTCCTGCCTCAGCCTCCCAAATGCTGGGATTATAGAGGTGCACCACCCCACTTGGCACCCATTCAGGGTTCTGCCTTCCACACCTAAGGGGATCTGCAAGACTGCTTTGAGATAAACCTTTCAGGATTATATCAGCATGCTGCTTCTGTTTAAAGGCCCAGGGGAGAAAAATAAATAATAAAAAAAAAGACGTAGGGCTGGGAGATAGCTCAGTGACATAAGTGCTTGCCTGGCAAGCATAAGGTCCTGAGTTCGATCCTCAGTTTAAAAAAAAAAAAAAAAAGACCTGATCCAGGCTTGAGATTGCATAATGCTAACCTTTTCTCAGGTGGCTGTGGTTCTGGTACTGGTTGGGAGGCCCAGAGCTGGAGGCAGAAAGAATGTGAGCCCTGTCCCTTTCTCTGCACTCTTGGGTGAGTGTCAGAAACTGTACTTCGGTTTTCACTTCCAAGAAAGGTGGTAGTCATGGTGTCTCACTTGCTATTCTAAGGTTAAATCAGATAATGTTTGGGCAGTCTTGAGCATGTAGTACATACTCAATCCATGCTATAGGCTTGCTACATCTGTGAGGCAAGCAGGCGGGCCATGAGCCCACCTGCAGCGGAGGTGCTGAAGCTTAGCAGTGACCCACACATCGGAGGACTCCCGTGCGCAGTGTGTTCTTCCCAAAGCACTTCACACCTCTCCTTTCCTTGGCTTCAGACCTGCGGGAAGGTTGGCATTACCTGTCACCATTTCCATTTGTCTCAAGAAGAAAGTCTTTTTGCAGGGTCAGACTCCCTTAAAAAGCCAGGGTACTAGGGCCAGGGAGATAGCTCAGTAGAATAAGCACTTGCCTGGCAGTGCTTATAATATATATATTATATATTTATAATATATATATATATTATTAAAAATATCTAGACAGGTATCTAGACAGGTATAATATATTTAAAAAAAAAAGCCAGGGGGCCAGGGAGATGGCTCAGTGGAATAAGCGCTTCCCTGGCAAGCACAAGACCAGGTTCAATCCCTAGTTCCGCCAGAAAAAAAAAAAAGCCAGTGTATTAAAAGTAGTTATGACCTTGGAGTAGGAAAATAGTTGTTGTAACAAATTAAAAATACATATTATGGGCCTGCCAGATAGCTCAGCAGGCTAAAGTGTCCGCTTAGGCAGAGCTCAGCGTCCAGGATTTGATCCCTGGCCTGTTATGCTGGCCCCTCCCCTGGGGTGCACTGGTAGCATGTACCTGTAATCCCAGCACTTGGGAGGCTGAAAACAGGAGGATCACTATGAATCTGATCTGTGTAGTAAGACCCTATAGACCCTGTACTAAATACATTTAAAAAAATACATATGAGTTTTACTTATGTATACATTCAGGAAATATCTTTAATTTCTCTGTGGCTCAATTTGTAGTAGCCAGATATTAGAAGCAATTCAAATATCCGTGTAGAACAAAAATGGAAAGATCTTGTGATGGAATACTATACACACATCTATAAAAATGCAACCGATGGGAGCCACACATTCTTGGAAATACCTAGAAAAGTGTTGAGAGGGAAAAAAGTTGGAGAATGGCACACACAGCAGTGAGGTTTTCGTAAATTTGAACTATAAATATTCCCTTGGTTCAACATGTTATATTGCTAATGGATATACTTACATATATAAATGCTTTTGAAATTGGAGGATACAGATCAATTTTTAAAAATCATTTATTTATGTACTTATTTATTTATGTATTTAATTGGTACAGGGTCTCAGCCTCCTCAGTGCTGGGATTACAGGTGTGTACCACCATGCCCAGTTTCAGTGGCTGGCTTGGTGCAGGCCTACGGTACTGGGGATCAAACTTGGGTCCTTGTGCTTGCCAGGCAGGCGCTTAGGCCGCCAAGCTGTCTTCCTGGACCCCCTGCCCCAAACTCTTGATAGTGGCCCATGAAGAGTTAGGGGATAGGAATGAGTATGGGAGGAGGAGGGGCCTCATCTTTTTATATAAATATCCATTTCTCTGCAAGGAAGCATATGAAGAGACTCACTAATTCTGCATTGTGGTATATGGTTATCTTGTTTTAGTTTTTGTACTTTTCTGTATTTCTAAAGTTTCACAAAATTAGAAGAATAAGGTAATGAGGATTCTGTCTGTAGAAGTCATGTTATGATGAATTTGTTTCCAATCAAATAATAACCTTTTTATAGAAGTTATTTCTAAAAATTTTATCAGCGATGAGTGGATGGATTATTCTCTTGGGAACATGAAATTGTCTATTTTATTAAAATTTAAAATGATATCAAAAAAAGAAGTAGCAAAGTGAAGCTACTTTCAGCCAAACCTAGGAGCCAGTGCTGTTGGTCATGAGGGTAAGGAGGCTCATGTGAGGAGCATTATGTTCATGAGTGTGGAGCACAGCTTTGAAAGGGGACTCTGTACAAACACTCAGCCTGCCTTCCTCATCCTCAGTCCTGGTCTTAGGCCTTGCTGTTCTTTACATCTGGCTCTTTCTCTGTATTTGTTTCTTTTTGCCCATTGGGAATTTTCAGTTGTTCAGATCACTGGTAGCACTAAGACCCTGACAGGTGACAGGTTAAGGTCAAGAATTTGGAGAGTAACTCTCTGTTCTTTGTTATTTTGGGATCACGTAGCCTGTCCTTTTCTCTGCTTGCAGGAAGTATTAGCCCAGATGATGAAACTCCCCCAGCTCACAGGGCCGTGCTGAGCACCAAGTAAAACCTCCCTAGTTTCTCATCCATGAAATGAAGGCAGAAATGCTAACATCCGCCACAGGGCACCTTGGTAACGTAGGTTACTGTGGGGCATCTGACAGCCTAAGCTGCTGAGGAAATGCAAGGTCTCACCGGGAGCAATGCAGCGGCCTAATCTTTCTTGTGTCTGTCCCGCTCTGAGGCAGCTCCTGGGGTCTCAGCAGCCACCCCCTGCACCCCAAGAACTTGCACACTGAAGCTCCAGCAGGGACAAGAGAGGAGAGTGGTAGCATTCATGCACGCTGGGCACTGTGGCGAGCAGAGGGTGAATGCAGATAATTTCAAGTAGGGTCCTGAGGCTGGGATACTTACTTCTTGGGTGCGAACGGATTTTAAAAGGAGGCTGAGCCCCAAAATAAAGTCAGTAGGACTGGCCTGGGGGAGGAAATGGCTGCTGGGAGGGTAAGGGTCAGATGTGGGACATTGGCAAGGTAGCCACTTGGGAAATGGTGGATTCTGGTACTGATTATGGCAATAGCAGACAGCCCCCAGGGAGGAGAGCAGCATGGGAGGCAGAGGTCCTGCCTGGCAGCTTGGGCCTTTTCCTCTAGCAAGGGTACAGGGTGTAGGTGGGGGCTGAAAGATTTTTAAGCAGGTGAGTGGGGTCCTCGGTTCTGCTGTGGGAGGGTAGCTTTGGGGACAGTGTGGGGCTGGAGGATGGTGGTAGCCACGAGTAGGTGGGGGCTGCTGAGCAAGACAGCTCAGAGGGAGGCAGTCTGGAGGCCGGTGTTAGTACAGGGCCAGAGGGAGAAGAGTTATGACAGACGCAGAAGAAAAGAAGGGAGAAGGGAAGAACCCCAGGCATTTCAGTCTTGTTTCATACCTGTCTTTTGTCTTGTTAATGGTTTTAAAGGTCTTTTACAACAATGCGCAATGTAACAACCATTGTTGAATACTTATCATCTTGGTTTTTTTGAAATTGTGTATTGTTTCTAATGTCTTATCTCTTATTTTTTATTATTTTTTAAAAAATAAAGTATCCTTCTCAGTACTTCTCAGATGCCCTAAATTCCCTTTTCTTTCATTTCATTTCCTCCCCTTCCTCCTTCTTGTCTTCTTCCTCTTCCTCCTTCTTCATACTGGACATTGAACCTATACTGAGCTACATCTTTAGTTCTGTCTGTCTGTCTGTCTGTCTGTCTGTCTTTTTGAGACATGGTCTCACTGTGCAGCTCACTCTGGCCTTGAGTTCACTGTGTAGCCCAGGCTGGTCTGGAACTCAATGATTCTCCTGCCTCAGCCTCCTGAGTGCTGGGATTATAGGCGAGAGCCACCATGCCTGGTTTATTTTTTATTTTGAGACAAGGTCTCACAAATTGCTAAGTTGTTCCAGCTGGGCTCAAACTCGAGATCTTCCTGCCTCGGCCTTCCAGAAAGCTGGCATTACTAGCATGCATTGCCACACCTGGCTTTATGTTTTGCTCTTGTCTATTCTTTCATATTAGTGATTTTCCTCAAATATTCTGTGGCCCTTTTCTATTTACATATATTTAAAGGCAAGACACTGAGAGACTTATTGCAGGCAGGGTTGCAGATAGAGGACAGGAAGTGGGAGAGCTGTGCTTGTCCACCGGTGGGCGCCACTTTAAGGGCATCCCTTCCAGGGGTGCTGACTCCTGAGTGCCTCTCCTGCAGGTGCATGCAGATCTCTCTTGGCTGTGCTGTTCCCCTGTGGAAGAACTTTCTGCTGCTGCAGGTACCTCGCTGATGACTTTCTAGGTGCAGAGCCTGAAGGCATCTAGGATCCAGCCAGCCAGTCACCCCACGGGCTTTCCATTTCAGCTCTGAGCTCTCCCTGCCCATGTTCTGGTAGAAGAACTCTCTGGTCCCCCAAGTTGACAGCAGTGACTTCTTGTTTATCTGGAAGCAGGGACCACTGGAGATGCGTGAGGACCCTTTCACTGACTTATTTTAGGCTCATGCCACAACCTCTCTGTTGCAAATTGAATTGTGTCCACCACAAAGACAGGAGGGGGGGGGCTAAGTCCTACCCTCTAGTGCCTATGAATATGACCATATTTGGGGCACGTGCGCATGTGTGTGTGTGTGTGTGTGTGTGTGTGTGTGTGTGTGTTTGAGACAGGGTCTTGCTGTGCAGTTCAGGGTGGCCTCAAACTAGCAGCAGTGACACTCCTGCTTCAGTTTCCCAGGTGCTGGGATACAGGTGTGCATGGCCACACCCGGCAAATGTGACCATATTTGGAAACAAGGTCTTTGTTGATGTTCTTAAATACAAAATGAGTCCATGTGGTTGGTGGCTTTATAACGTCAGGTGCGGGCAATTGCAGAGCCTGGAGTGATTTAAAAGCTGAAGAGCATCTGGGACTGTGGGAGACAGGAGTCTCCTGAAGAGACCCCGGAAAACCCAAGGCTGCTGGCCCTGCATTCTGGCATCTGGAACTGTGTGGGAATAAAGCGCGCTGCCTCAAGCTGCCCAGGTCGCTGTGATGATCACAGCAGCCCTCGGGCCCACTCGTGGCTAGACCTGCCTCTCTTGGTCCCCTCGGAATGAATGGGAGGTCAGCTGGTGTCTATAGCTGTCCTTCTGCCTGGCATTCCGGAATGTGACTCATTTTCCACCTCCCAGTACTTGAGACCATCTTATCTCTGTGAACAGAGAATTCCTAGAAAAGTATATTATTATTCTTCAAAGCAATGCAGCTTTACTATTTCTAATTACACTTAATAGTAAGCCTATATATATATATTTTTTCTTTTTTTTTTGCAGTACCGGGCATTTAACTCAGGACCCCGTGCTTGCCAAGCAAGGGCTTATTCTACTGAGCTATCTCCCTGGCCCTAAGCCCATAAAATATTGAACCAAGGTGCTCATTTGAGTTTTCTCTATTAGAAGAAACATCCATCCATCTCAGAGGATAAGAGGAAAATCAGGGCAATGAAAGAGTGTGATGGACTTTGTGAAGTGATCAAAATCAAGCACATTAGTTAGCAGTGGGAACGTGATGGGGCACGGGCAGGGGGCAGGGTTGGGTATCGGAGCAGTGGGAGGACGCCAGGTTCTTGTTGGGCCTTACAGTGTGCTCATATGGATGTAAGTGCTCTGGGTGATAGACATTTTTTTTTTAATTCTCTTTGTTTTTTCTTCAGACCTAACAGCTGAGCCATTAACATTCATATCCACAGTCTGTCCAGGGCAATCTAGGCCCTTCTACTGTTCTCTCCAAAAATCCTCCCAGCCTCTTCTCGTTGCCCAAAAAGTATGCATCCTTTTTAAAATTCCCTTTCCTGCTGTAAAGTGAGGACTCTAAGAAAGATGAGGCAAAGACCTTGAAAAGCCAGTCCATCATCTTTTTGGAAACAGCAACCTACTTCACAGGTGAAGGTGTTACATCAAGGTCACCTGAGGAAATTTTGAGAAATTGTCCACTGTGACCAGCTAAACAAGATCCATGAGCCTGTTCAGTCCTATGATTCAATCTAGGGATCTTAACTCAGGTCCCTGTGCCCTCCCATCTGAAGGATTCAGTTTTATTTTGTCATTGAGAGGTTGATGAAGGTAGAGCCTGCTGGGCAAAGTGAAGCAGCTGCTGCATCTTCAGGGCAGGTTAGTGGGGGAAACAGCAGTGCAGCAAGACCCGGAGGACAGGGCTTGGAAGTTCTGCTGCTTCCTGGTAGTAGGCGCTTTACTCTAACTCTACCGGCTTCATTAGTTTTCAATTTCCTCATCTGTAAAGATCGGACCACAAGGCAATTCAGGACCTGGGGTCCTTCTCAGTCTCAGTTTGGACTAATGAGATTGTGTGTGTGGAAGCATTCTGTAAACCTTAAAATTTAAGCTCTCTTCCAATGGCAAATACAGCTGTTATTCAGTAAATGGCTGCCTACTGAAAATTATAGAAAAGACATACTCATATGTATAGGACTCTAATACTGAACTTATTTTCCCAAATTTCAGTCCAACAGATATCCTTCACTCTCTTTCAGACTCTGGCTAACAGACTCAATTGCTGGCCTGCCATGTTGGCTGGGGTATGGCGTCACCATCCTGGTTCTGTCTCATGACACTGCCACACAGCATCTGCTTGCTAGGGTGGTGCAGTGGCCTTTCAGAGATTTACCTAATATATACATGGCTATAGCTCTGATAATTAAATATAAGAGTAGTGATAGCTCAAAATCCAATACTGTCTTTTCAGATTCTCCCAGGAGGGGACTGGGGAGATGGCTCAGTAGAGTAAGCGCTTCCCTGGCAAACGCAAGGGCCTGAGTTCAATCCCCGGTTCTGCAAAACAACAACAACAACAACAAAATAAATAAATAAATAAATAAAATCAGGTTCTCCCAGGAGCTGGGCATGGTGGTGCATGCTTTTAATCTCAGTACTCAGGAGGTTGAGGCAGGAGGATCACTGTGAGTTCAAGGCCAGCCTTGGCTCCATAAGTGAATACAAGGCCAGTCTACACTACATAGTGAGACCCTGTGTCGAAACAAACAAACAAACAAAACAAAACAAAACAAAAAACAGACAAACATCTCTCAGGAAATATACACAAAATTCTGTTCGACAATAGCAATAATAAGAATGGTTTGTGTGTATCTCATGCCTCACTTCCCACAAGCTCAAACAACAGTGCTCCTCCAAATAAACAACAACTTACAGAAAATTTGGAGAGGGTCTTACAATGCTCCAAACCACTCATTAATGAGGGCTGTATTCATATCCCAGTAAACAAAAAAAAGTTGCAATTTTCCTTGTCTCTCCCTTCCCTTTCTCTCCCTTCCTTCTTTTTTCTTCTCAAAAGAATCAAAGAAGAAAAGGCTATAAAGAAGAGACAAAAGGGGGTCGGGGAGATGGCTCACTGGAATAAGCACCTCCCTGGCAAGCAGAAGGGGCTGAGTTCTGCAAAAAAAAAAAAAAAAAGAGGAGCTAAATTAGCTTTCAAATATGCTCTCTAGAGAAACCAGCAAGTGATGTCAGAGGAGACAGCATTCCAAGCCTTGTGTGGACTTTTGTTTTAGTGACTTTTAGTTTAATGACTTCAATGCAGAAATATTCTAAAAAAGAGTTGTTTATACGTTGATCAGTTGGATACAGAGAAGTAGATCTTATCTTAAATTCTGTTCTCTAAGACCTTATTAGGAAGTATATATATATATATATATTTTTTTTTGCTAGATTCTAGAATTTAATACTGATTCATAACAGTGGTGTTTAAGCTCACAAAATACATCTGAATAGACTAGATTAAGTGCTACTGTATAAAATATTTTGGGATTACATTGCATGAAATAAAACAAATTAAAGGCCACTTTGTTTATAAGAAAATGTACCTAGAGCTGTTTACTTTTTCAAGTCAAATTGATTTTCTGAGGTAGAAAATTTGCTACAAAGTCAAACATCTTGACAAATTCTGGACGAACTGCATCCTGTAGGAGGCAGGAGGTGTCTTGAATGTCACTGTCCTTGTATTCGTGAGCCTTCCACGTGCTCCAGCACTTTATCAGATATAGCATATTATTATCTGATATTTGTATTGACACCTATTAGGCACAGAAGAACCTGAATAGTCTGAGACCAAGAAACCTAAAATTATAATCCTGAGAAATTTAGTGCATTGTACTTTCTTGAAGCCATACGTATACAATGTCCCACATAATTTATTGAAATCCAGGTATGATATATGTCAGCTCAATCTATTAACTTGAGTATTACAATAACTACAAGATTACATTCTCCGGCAATGCTGGGTCAAAGAAAATTTAATGTATGTCCTAGCTGAAACTAGTCAAAGCCCTAAAAATTCACAGCTATAAACTCGTCATTTACAGTAGAATTAAGGGTCAATTCAACCATGATGAGAACTATACCACTTTCTAAAAAGATATCATAGGCCATATACTTTAGGTTATGGGCAGGAATATAATAGTACATACCCCAGTGAAAGGTTTTTATATTTATAGGTGATAACTTCAAATGACATTATCACCTTACTTCGCACATTCCACTGCTTATAATTAATCTGTGGCACCGAATCTCACTATCTGCTTCTCTGCATCTTCATTGATTTGTTCAACAAACATTTGCCAAGCAGCGCTAGTGCGCTACACATTGTGCTGGGTGCCAGGCACAGGGTGGTCCCCAGAAGCGTGTCCTACTCGGAAAAGACATAGACAGACAGTCCCAGGGCAGGGCTATGTGTGACTGGGAAGAGGTGGACAGAGTGCTAGCAATGGCATGTTGAGGAGGACCGAAGGTTTTACTGAGGTGACATTTTGGGTGAATGTCTTGCAGCTGGGGTGCAGGGGATGGGCAAAGGCAAGGGAAGAAGACAAAGGATGCTTGGCCATGGAAGTGGGCAGGAGACAAGGGGGGATGGGCTGCCAAGGAGTGGGAGTGCGGAATGGAAAGAGGCCGTTAGTGATAAACTGCGAAGTCTGGAGGGTGGATTCCGTTTGGTGGCCATAACCTCAGGTGTTTAAGGGGTGGGGGGAGTGCTCAGATGTTTTCTTTCTTTCTTTTCATTAAGGAAGGTCATTCTAGTATACGCCTGACATAGAGGGTGTTGTAAATGTCATTAAAACTGATTCTTTTAAATGTTTATATGTGAATGTTTATATTTAGTAATAGAATATCTTTTAGGTAAACAGGTTTTACTATTAGCACCCGGCAGGGCAGCTATGTAAGGAGAGTTTCCTTGGCTTGGACAAGCAAAAAAAACTTCGAAATCTAAACACTTGGCAGAAAAGAGGACAGGGTGAAAGAACAGAGGAGTGGGGGTGAGAGACCGAAGAAGTGAAAGGGAGGAGGATGGGAAGGGGGCCTTTCAGTTCCTGGATATTGGAGACAAACCCTGAAGGTGCTTGTCCTCTTGTTCTCTCCATCTCAAATCCTAATGCAGGAAAATGACAGTCTTCCTTTAACAAGCTAGCACTACTCAGTGAACACATCAGAAAGGACTTAGGAAGCTGTGGAAACTGCAGAGTGATGGGAAAGTAGCCCCTGGCCTCACAGGGATGAGAAAATGCCAGGAGAACCAGGGGAGTGGAACTGACCAGAATCCGCTGGGGGTGGGGGTGGGCAGGTGCTTGCCACAGAGGCTACCACAAGGACCTGGGATCAAGGGCAGGCTGGGCCAGCCAGAGCTCCAAGCAGGACCCAGGAAGGGTGTATCACACCCTCACCCTCACCCCTCCTTTCCTGCTTCCTCCCTCTTTCTTCTTTCCCTTCTTCCTGAGTCTCCTGAGTTATATACGATGTCATTTCACATGTGTTCCCCCCTTTATAAAAACAAATAAGAAATTAGCACTAGCTCTCTCCCCTCATCCACAAGAGTACTAAATAAACATCACAGAGAAAACACTTCTAGGAGGCTCATTTAAGTGTTGTCCTTTTTCTTTTTGTTTCTTTAAAAAGTATTGGGGGGGGCGGGGGCTGGGGAGATGGCTCAGTAGGATAAGCGCTTGACTGGCAAACGCAAGGATCTGAGT
>NDGM011052671.1:0-10474 GCA_002564305.1 Octomys mimax | reverse complement strand
CCGCGGTCCCTGTGCTTTGCCAAGCTTGTTCCAAGCAGGTGCCTTAGACCACTGAGCCATCTCTCCAGCCTCAATTTTTAATTTTTTTATTGAGGATTGGAATGATTACTTCCAAGATCTTTATGTGCCAGAACAGAACCAAGAAATTTTTCATTGTTTGTAAGAAAATTTAAAAATGTTTTAAATATCCATCAATGGGGCATGAAGTATTTTACATTATATTGATATCAATAGGCGGCAGGGAATAGGCTCAGAACTTTGTCTAGAGCAGTAACAGTTCTGAGATTTACTTCACTTGAAAACTATCAAGTTAGTGAATCACAGTTTCATGGCTGATGGCAGAGGCCATCAGATATCTAGATGAGAAACAAAGCTGTTGATTATTCACGATATCCCGAGCAGAAGTTACGTGCGTCTTCTGTTCATCCTGCAGTCCCACAGAGGCGATGTGGAGAGGCTGGCATGGACGCTGCATATGCAGGGTGGTGGAATCGTAATTCCTACATGTGGGAAACCTAAATCATTTATAATAATCTGCAAAAATATATACCATTTGCCATGGAAAGATATACAAGTTTTATTTTTGTGGACAAGGATAGTAGAAAAATCTGCTGACTGCCAAGACAGGAATTACAATCTGTTTTCCAAGACTGTTTATTCTATAAATGTACTTGGAAAAGGTACAGTAGAAAGCTTGCAGCCAGTGACTGTAATTTATAAGCTTTTCAGCAAAGTAAGAGAACCAAGAAGAACTGTCTATGAGTAAATTCAGGTTCTAGAAGTGAAGGATCCCATTTTGGCTACTTATGATACTTAGATACACCTTTATAGTTTTGTACAAATTAATGAATCTCTGCCTATCAGTTTCTTCTTATATGATGCTCTAATAATAATGCTGTCAAGAATTGAATTCATTAAAAATTAGAAAATGCCAAAATCCAAATAAAGTTTTAAGCTAATAGTATCATTATGATACATCCACATAATTAAATTCTATTTATTCACTGTACACAAATGAATAAATAATCCTATAGAATGATATAATGTAATAATCTATAATAATCCTATAGAATGATATCTGGTATATATTTTAAGTGAAAAATAGGTAAGTTGCAAAGCATATTAATATGCACTATTTGTTAGAAATAAAATAAAATGATAATATACATATGAATGAATAATGAATATTTATTCATGAATATAAATACTTGCATACTTAGATATATAAATGCTTATTATGCCTCAGCTGTCTCTAGGTTATTCAATGCTCATAATTGAAATTTTATTCCATGACAAGAACTCATAATTGTGGGACATGGTAGAAAAGAAATGCATTTTTCTTCCTATACTCTTTGGAAAATTTGAACACTGTATTATGTGAATGTATTAGATTCTTTATAAAATTAATAGCTGGTAGCTGAAGTACAAATGTCTTTGTTTATGACAAAGACATATCTCAATTGTTTATGTTAAGTTTTATGTAGTATTAAAAACAAATATAGGTTACTAAGACACCAAATTATTTCTGAGATGCACAGCTTTCAATTCATTACATACAATTTTGAATAAAAAAGATCTTCAGTATTAGTACAAGCAAAGGGCAGAATTAAAACCAGGATTATGTTTGGTTTTTGAATTGGACTAATTTGGTTGAATTGATTCAGTGACTTTTGGTTCTTGTGGTATTACCTCATTAAGCTGCCTTTGAAATTTCAGCTTTGTCTTATTCCAGACTGCAGAATCTATATGCCAAACAAAACGAAAACCTTTTTTTTAGGCTCTACTGAATTTCCTGTGCACTTGTGAATATCTGTGGTTTTCATCATCAAACCACTAAAAAAGTAGGATGAAGACATGTCGGCCTTGCGTGCTGGTGAAAACTTCCCATTAATTATGGATGAAAGGCTCAGTGGAGCCAAGCAAGTTCAGATTAAGTTTAGTGAATTTATTGTTGTTTTCCAGAAAACTAGCCAAGAATTACAAGGGATACCCACTCTGCTCCCTTCTACCACTGCATGTTTCCTTTTGCATCAGTTATGAATTGAGATTTTGGCAATTTTGTTATGGATTTATGAGTGTGGGAAGAAGGCTAATAAGCTCAAACCTCTTGGGCTGTTTTCTGTGGACAGCCATTCTCATTGAAGTTCTCTTTCTGAAATTGCTGGTATCTTGCTTCTATACTAAGCCCAACTCTTAAACTACCCCAGATCTTGTGATGTGGCTAGCTCTCAGAAAAAAGTATAGTTGCTGCTAGAGAACCGACAGTCCTCAATACCAATACAAAGTCCTCATAATAGTCATTGCAAGTTCTGAAAGACTGCTGCAATATTCTGCCATATGTACCTTGAAGTAGGGCTAATATCACCCAGAGGCAAGGCTTGGTCTGCCGACTACACAAACACATCTCTGGTTGTTTCTAGTTGAAAACTTGAGTTCAATCTTGAGTTTGTCCTCTTTCACTTCCTGTGTACATTCAGAAAATGATTTCACCTTCCTAAGCATCATTTTCTCTAGAAGAAGTAGGGTTCACAATACCGTTTCTATTTATATTTGTCAGAGCCAACAAAGGACAAGGCATATTAAATGGTGTTAAATTAAGAGAGAATTTAGCTAAAAGATTAATTATAGATTTTTAGATAGATTAAAGAAAAAGCAACAAAGGACAATGGAAAAGCACAGTATCGTTAGCATGGGCAAGGCACTGGTATCTCTCTGTTGTGGAAACTGGGAAAGAGAATGGTTACCAGAACAGGCAACAAGGCTACTCAGTAAAGGGCTTATAATTCTTCATTTAAAAATTAATCAAAACATTCATAGAAGGAAAGTATTTATATATATATATTTTGCTCAGGAAAATTGGTCAAAAATCTGGGGAAAAATGGATGCTTATCATATAATATACAGTATAAGAAATAAATAAATGTCCCAATAAAGCCCGTAAGAAATTTAAAACAATGAATTCTGTAAAAATAAAAAAGATAAGGCTGTACAACTAATCTGATAATCTGATAAAATTTTAAGTATTTTCTAGTTTCTTTAAAAGCTAGTCTTTGAGTTTCGAGTTATTTACACAGGTACATTTAAAAAAATCTAATATTTAAAAAATTACACAGTTTTGTTTCTATCTTAGTCACAATACAGTCAATGTTGTTTTATGTTATGTTTTTGTTTTATATAAACTTCAAAAAACAGCAATTGTGCGTGTGTGTGTGTACACACATGCTTAAATAGATAACGTAATCAAAGCATAGAACTTTATAAAATTATCAAATCACAATGGAAGAGAACAAGAGAAAAAAACAAAGGAATACAGTGTAATCAATTGTAAGGAACAATTAACACCGTGGAAGTAATATTAACTTACTTGTCAATTATTACTTTAAATGTAAGTATGTAGAATTTTTTTCATCAAAATGGAAAAAAGTGATAGAATTAAAATATAAAAAATTAAAAATCTAACTTTATGCTGCCTTCTAGAAAATCACCTTAGCATTCAGCATGCATAAACACTGAGAGAGAAGAGATAGGAGAAGATATTTCTTTCAAATGATAACTGAAAAAGAGCTGAGGTGACTATATAAATTAGATAAAATACACTGTGAGTCAAAAGCTACCAAAAAGACACAAACGGTCATTATATTATGGTAAAAGAGTGAGTTACAAATGTAAATGCATTGGGCGCAACAGAGCACCTTAACATAGAATGTAAATATGAACAGAATAAAGGGTCCAATATAAAACAATTTAATAACAGTAGCAGGTTTAATATTCCTTTTTCAGCAATACAAAAATCATTTACCAGAAATGAAAAAGGAAATTGACAGTACTATTTTCAAAATGCACAATTTATAGATCTTTGCATTCAACAGCAGCAGAATGAATATTTTTCTCAAATCCACACAGAACATTCTCAAGGATAAATCACCCAAAAAATAAGATTGAAATAAGATCAGGTATCTTTTCTGAACAAAATGATATAAAAGTACAAATCGATTGATATTAGAAAATTCACAAATACATGGAAATTAAACAGACACCTTTTATTTATTTTTTTGTCGAACCTGTTATTGAACTCAAACCTTTGCACTTGCTAGGGAACCGCTTATTCTACTGAGCCATTTCCCTGGCCCTAAACAGACACCTTTGAACAGCAAATGGATCAAAGAAATCAAAGGGGAAATAAAATATTTCTTGAGGCAAAAGGAAATGAAAACACTCCATACCTTATGGAGCACAGCAAAAATCAGTTGTAAAAGGGAAGTATATATGCATAAATAATGCAGACATAGCAAATGACTTTATGTTTCAAAGAACTAGAAAAGGAAGCCTAAAATTGGTGTAAGAAAGAAAAAAATAGCTTATAGTGGAAATGAGAGAAGAATGATAAGATGAGCATATAAAATAATGTAACTCAATCTAGGTGAAGAGTAGTCAACATTAAATTTTAAAAAAGATAGACTTAATTTAAAAAGAACTTAAAAGTGATTTGTACGTCTTCTAGGCTTTTTCATAGCTTTATTTTTTATCATCAAATAAAAATGATTATTTTACAGTATAAATATTTGTTAAATTTACAGAAACCTTTAAGATTTTCTTTTTACTCTTATTTTATCTCCTTATTCTGGAATTGATTTCCTGCTTTCTAAGATTGCATTTTCTAACTTTTAGAGTCTAGAAATTCTTTTAGTAAAGTTCCATGCATAAAAAAAATAACATGCCATTTTTGCTTTTTGAATATGTCTTTAAATCATTTTCATTCTTGAAAAAGCATTTCCACTATACACATAGTTCCAGTTTCACTCTTTTGTATCTTTTTTTTTTTTTTCTGTATTTAGGACAGGGTCTATAGGGTGTACAGGGTCTCACTACTTAGATCAGGCTCATAGTGATTCTCTTGTTTTCAGCCTCCCAAGCACTGGGATTACAGGCACGTACCACCACACCAAGTCTTAATCAGCGTCTAAGCGTGCCCAGAGGGTGGGGCTGGCATGGCAGGAATCTCACCCTGGCTGCTGCACTCTGCCTAAGCAGACACTTTAGTCTGCTGAGATATTTGGCTGACCTTTTTAAATTTTATTATATTTTTTAATGTATCACTCTTATTTCTTACACTGAAGATGTCCCAGAGGTAATTTTATTATTGTTGGTTGAGATGTCAACTGTGAGTCCAGTAGTGATTCCTGAACTATAGTTAATATTATTTCCTTATCCTTTATTTCCCCTTTGACTTCTTTGATCCCTTGGTTGTTTAAAAGTGTTTAATTTCCACAAACCTAAGAATTTTCTCACACTTATTGATTTGCAATTTTATAACAGTTCTTTCAGAGAAGATACTTGATATTATTTTAATCTTAAATTTGTTAGGATTGTTGGATGATTTATCTTTTGGAATGTTTTGTGTATATTTAAGAGGAATGTTCATCCAGAAACTCTAAAAACTCCCACTGAGTTTAAGTTTTGTTTCTCATTTTTATTCTAATATTCAATTGTGGTAATTTGAGAGTGGTTTGCTTATTGTTTTTTTTTTCTGTTTGCAGTATTGAGTTCCTTAATTTTTAAGTCTTTCATACTTTCTGAAATTTATCATCTGGTAAGTCTTTGAATATTTTTTGTTATCTTGATATTACTAACATTTTCCTCTGACTCTGGAATGAGACATATATTAGAATTTCTAACTATCCTGTCCATTTTCCTAATCAAATTTTGCTCTTAATTTTGCTGGATAATAAAATGTATTGCTTTTTGATTGAGGAGATTATGGGGCCACAGAGGTAAGTGATCGACCATGTAGAGTGTGCCTAAGGAGAGTCACCTAGAGAGACAAAGTTTCTCTCAGGCTTTCACAGCAAATTGTTCAAGCAATGGCCATGACTCATCCACATGGTTGACACTGACAAATGATCTACAAAGTGCTATACATGGTTTCAGGGTAAATCCTGAGTGAATTTGACTGACCTTATCAGATAGCAAAAGTTACATTTTAAGTTATATAGGTCTTGCTTTAACGTGTCTTAACCATCTAGCAGAAAAGTGTAACCATGAGGTATAAAAAGTAAAGCTATGTTAGTATGCTGAGCTGTGAAAGGCTCAAGTCAACTTCACACAATTGCCAGTTGTGCTGATAACTCTCTACCATTATGGACTATTGGAATATAGTGGGTTATTTTGTTGAATTCAAGTACCTACAGTCTTTGGACTGGCATCAAGTATGAAAAGGTCCTTTAAGGACTTCTCTATATATAGAGCTTCTCTAACAGCAATGGAACACCCATGGGATATAAATAAAGGACCATTTTTGTTATGAAAAAATGTATATGTATATACAAGATAGTTAGGATAGATATACAGCTATTCTCTCTTAAGTCAATGAGAAGAAAGATTTATACTAATATTGTTTAGACAAGGTATTGTGTCTACATCTTGTCCTCTGAATAACTACTACAAAGACAGCAATATGCAATGTATTAATTATTGTAATTGTCAAACTAACCTGTTTTGAAACTGTCTCACTACTGTTTTGTCTTCTTTTCTCATTAAAATGAATAAAATAAAATGTACTGCAAAAGTTAATGTTTTCACAAGTGAAGAGTAAATAAACTTTGAAGTACATTAATTTCTTTCCCTTCAAATTAAGGACTTGACCAGTTTACTTTTGTATTTAACTAATCTAAACTAATATAAAAGTAATCTTTGAGATGAAAGAAATAGGAATTGTGACCTAGTTTATTCAAGGGTGTTACATAGTCAAATATAAATTTGTACTTAACTGTAGAACACTTTAGGAGATGGGAAATGACAAAGGAATAAAGCTTTAATATTGAATACTAAAGAAATCATTTAAGAAGACAAAATTTAAGGTAAGATTTCCTGAATTAAAATCAGTAGTTCCACTATAATCAATACTTTTTGACTTTCAGTAATCCATCCTTCCTTTGCTTCATTTTCTTGTAAGTTGGAGATGTTGACATATACCTTTCAAGTGTAGTAGCACATGTCTGTAATTCTAAGACTCAGGAGGCTGAGACAGGAGGAATTCAGGCAATTCTGGAGTACACTGGGAGACATTGCTTCAAGTAAAAAAGAAAAAAAAAGCATATCCCATAAATTTTTAAGGATGAATAGATTAATTATTATCAAATGTTTAGTATAGTCACTGGCATGAACTCAGTGTTCATCATAATTGAGTCATTATTGCAATTTATCACTATTATTACAATGGTTAACAGACAACTCCTTTCTATTAACCTACTACCTTCTGTGATGGTCTGAGTATTTACGTAGCTCCTCTACCACACACTTTGCTGCTAAGGAATATTTGTGCAAGAAACTGACCAGTCATCAAAGAGAAATTTTACCTTGATATTTATAGTTCAGGGTATTTTATAATGCTTTAAGGGAAAATATATATTTTCTTTAAAATATCTATTTCTCCCATAGCCAGTAAATTCAGCATTTGGTAAACTGAGTAGGACTGCAAGTTTGAGTCATGCCTGGGCAATGTAGGGAGAGCCTATCTGAAAGGAATAAATGAAGTGGGGCTGAGACGTAGCTCGGGGAGAAGGCACTGCACTCCATCTCCAACACACACACACACACACACACCCCTTTTCCTAAGATAATAAATATTATACTTGTCTATGTGAAACACATTTCTACCTATATTGTGTGTGATTATAATCTTGCTACAGGAGCCGGGGAGATGCTCAGTGGAATAAGTGCTTCCCTGGCAAGCGCAAGGGTCTGAGTTCAGTTCCTGGTTCTGCAAACAAAACAAAACAAAATAATAATAATCTTGCTACATTGGTAAAATGGATATGATGCTAAATTAAAGTATTCGAATGTGAACCTCTGGAGGGTTTTGGGGGGGAGTGAGGATGGAAGCTATGTCCTTGTGCCTGTGAAGCATAAAATGCAGTCCCAAGCCATGAATGTAAAATTTCTGACTATAACCTCCAGTCCTCAATATATGGAAAATAAATTAGCTAAACAGATACTTCTTTCAGCTGGGGTGTATGCATAGGTTATGAGCTTAATATGCTACAGTGTATAGTAGTTACAAATATGTAGAGAATGATTTAAGAAGGAGTAACTGAGAATCTATTACATTTCTTCCTCACTTCACCTTCAGAGTTGCTGAAGAACTTCTTGCCATGTTAAAAGGAAAGGAGGGATTCTCTTGGTTGATTAGAACATAATATAATCAATGTCCTGTTCATGTTCTACCTGAACTAATGTTCTGCAACAGACAAGGATGAAAACAAAATAAAGTATCAATCTATGAAGAGTAACTCTGAAATGACCAACATAAAACACTGGAGCTTCGTCCCTACACAAGTGTGTACACCAAGAGACAGTAGCTCCTGCAATGACTGTCTCCAAGTAAAGGCAGCAGTGAGGGTCGCAAGGGGAATGCTACTGAATTCCACAGGTATACATGGTCAGCACTTTATGCAAGTCCTGATTTCAGTGCAGAAGAGGATGGATGAAGGCTCTAGGCCTTTATTGACTCTGGAGATGAGTCCTGTGTATGAAAGTCTGGTCACAGTTTCACCATCAAGGTTTAGTTGTTAACAATTCTGATCAGTTGTCTAGAAGGCAGTAACTCTTTGTTGCTCCTTTGAGGGCCTAGACTACTTGTTCTCGACACTATCTAGGCTCCAGGTCATTTCAAGAGGCAAGGCCAGACACACATGCTCAAGGCTGTGAAAATGTTATTGATGAGGATACAATTTCTTTACTTGGTATTATCTACTCTGTCAAATAAGATATGTGCTGTGGAAGCACAGATGATGATTCCCTGGTAGAGGACAGTTTGAACTTGCTGATTTATACGCTTAATCACAAATGCAGAGGCAGAGAAACAAGTGCCATCTTTGGTACAGAGATAATGGACAATTCTAGAGGAGTGAGGAATGCAAACATTAGAGACTGTATCTTGGAAGGAGATGGGAGAATGAAAAATCTCTAATGCTACATCATTGAGAAGAATTAAGTAAAGATTAAATGACAATAAAAATGCCTTGGTGCTTGGGTCCAAGATGCCATCTGAAGGTAGTTTTCATATCTAAAGCAACAGGATAAATAAAGTAGAGATGTTGGGCACAAGTGGCAATTTGGAACCTGTGCATTTTCTTACACAGATGGATACATGGCTGGGTAAACCTTAAGGGGTTGTGTTTAAAATATGGGCTTAACAAAGTAATGCAGTTCTGAGCGTATTACGGAGATGTGTAATTGGGGATTGTCAGCAACCTTAAAAACTTGTAGTAATACATTGATCCAAAGTGACACAGGTAAATTTTATTTATGGTTGATGCTGGAGAAAGGAAAGAAAATAAAGTAACACAAATGTTTGCAATTATTAAGGCATACGTCCCCATCTTACTGTGCTAAGTGATTTGAGAGATGAAAACCTATAAGGAAATGTTTGCCTTTGGGAAAGTCAGAAGGGTAGAAGTTTTGCTGGTAAAGAATAGGCAGGGGTCTGTTTTCCTCAGACCAGTGGGTGCATTTGATTAGAGAAGAAAGAAACTAACAACAAAACAGACTTCAGATAGCTTTCTTAGTGTTGAGTCCCCATGCAAAAACCTCAACACCTCACTGCACACCATTGCCAGGAGAGAAGAAAACATTCCTCTCTTTCATTTTTCTTCCTTTAAAAGGCCAAACATGCTGTCTTTGGATGGATTTCAATCCTGCTTTAATTCATTTAGAAGAGAAACAAAATCACCATTTACATCCTTGACAGCTGGCAGGTTTTCTGTGTTCTTACTCCTCCTGCCAAGCGCCAGAGCTTCATTCAACCCCGTCACGGTCCTTGGAGAGCTGCAAATGTGGAGCCCATCACAACACAGCGGTAACAATGACCCAGGGACCTGCGGGTAGGGCTGTACTGTGCCAACGCACCGGTATGTAGAAAGTCATAACTCCGAACTTCAAAAAGAAACTCCAACAAAAGCTGCTAGACAGCCCAAATCATTGGGCGATTCATTCCTGGCCAGAGGGTGTGGGATGCACCAGCGCGTTAGTATCTGCAGGATGGTCTCTAGATGGCTACCATCGGAAAAGAAATTGAGAGCGTATAAAGGGAGCTGAACATGTTATCTTTTATTTTATAAGAGTATAGAGAGCAGTGGAATTTATAATGGGTGAATGGAA
Organism: Octomys mimax; assembly: GCA_002564305.1. Classification (NCBI taxonomy): domain Eukaryota; kingdom Metazoa; phylum Chordata; class Mammalia; order Rodentia; family Octodontidae; genus Octomys; species Octomys mimax. The sequence continues at coordinate 316 of NDGM011052671.1, read as the reverse complement.
ATCAAATTGAGAAATGGGAACATAGAAGATTGCTTGGAGTTTAAAATGTTTATTTTTACTTAAAAAGCAACAACTTCCTAAAAGTGTGACTGTGTGATCAATGTTCATTTAGGATAAAATTGTGAGTTATAAGCTTCTCTACCTTAAGAAAAAAATGAATTCAAATATGCATCCTTTAAGATGTTAATGAGTAGGGGTTGGGAAGATAGCTCAGTAGAATAAGCATTTGCCTGGCAAATACAGGGTCCTGAGATCAATCCCTGGTACCACAAAAAAAAAAAAAAAAAAAAAAAAAAAAAAAAAAAAAAAAAAAAAA
>NDGM011052633.1:0-10792 GCA_002564305.1 Octomys mimax | reverse complement strand
ACCAAACTGAAAATAGACAGAAATCCTAAAATTAATAAAAAAAGAATTAAATGGACTTCTGTATGTAAAGTGCACAGTCCAGTAACTAGCTCATTTAATAAAATACCTAATTAACACCTCTACACTGTAGGAGTACTAATTATATTAGCTGAAAGAAACCTTTTTTCTTTTAAAAAAAAATTACAGCTTTTAGGTTTTAGGATCACACTATCATTTAGATAATATAATCTTTCAGAATATTTACTTTCTATAATTTTGTACTAGGAGGCTTTTGATTGCAAACAGTGGAAGCCAACACGGGCTTCCTTAAGGAAAAGGCACAAACTGCTGAGGAAGGAGCATTATACTGACAGTGCCTGAGCGACACCAAAGCCAGGAACCACTCAGTGCAGCTCTAAATAGAAAGACACATCTGATGCAGATTGTGTAGTTTTCAAGCCTCAGTTTCCCTCTTCCAAATTTTGCATTGCTGCCATGCCATCTGAAGGCTAATGTACAGGAAAAAAGCCTCTTAAATGATTCATTTTCTGTTGCCACATGACAGTATCACAAATTTAGCAACTGAAAACAATGCATTTTTCTTATAAACTCACTCCCTCAGTGGGGAGGCTGGGTACAACCTAACTGGGTCATCTTGCCGGGTCTCATCTGAGCTGGGTTCTTGTCTGAAAACTTTTGAGGAAAACCACTTTCATGCTCATTCACTTCTTTGGGGTTATAGGTTTGAGTTTCCATTATGTGCCTGGGTGTCATCTGGGGGTGACTTTCAACCCCTTAAATCACCTTTGGGTCTTAGCCACGTGGGCCTCTCAAATATGGCCCTGTTTTTCCTTAAGCCATCAAGAGATGCTCTCTCCAATCTGCTGCAATGGAATCCCTGTGACATGGTGTAGGTGCAAAAGTGACAACACTATCATATTTATAGGAATTGCCACACCAAAGGGAGGGCGAGTACAAAGGGCATGTTTAGCAGGAGGAAGAGATCTTAGAGGACTCGACTGAATTGAACTGTGTTGCCCCAAATTCATGTCCATGCAATGCCAGGGGATGTGACCTTATTCAGAAATGCTTTTTTCCACGTAATCAGTCAAGATAAGATCATATTGGACTAAAGGTGGGCTAAAACCAATGAGTTTTATCATTCTAAAAAAGAGGGAAATGTGAGTGGCAAGCCACAGGGAAGCAGGCCACATGTAATTGGAGAAAGAGTTGGAATGATTGCCACAAGCCAGGGAATCCTAGGGATTCTGGCAACCATTAGAAGCCAGCAGTAAGGAAGGATTCTTCCCTAGAGCTTAGATGGAACATGACCCTGCTGATAACCTGATGTCAGATTTCTGGCCTCCAGGACTGTGCAAGAATAACGGTCTGTTGTTTTAAACCATTAGTTTGTAATATTTTGTTATAGCACCTCTGTGGAGCTAATGCCTTGGCCACTTTGAATTCTGCCTATCATAGATGATTATGCAAATTAAGGGGAGGAGCAATCCCAGGAAAGGGATGTCCAGAGTAGCCCACTCTCTTGGTATCAGGACAGATCAGATAGTAGATAGCTTGCATTTTCCAAATTTTGGTTTCACCTGATTTTTTTTTATTTAAGAAAAAAATTATACTTGATTGTAATAATAACATAATGAACTCATGCATACCCTTTGCTTAGGCTTACTCATTGTTATTCTTTGACATAGATTTCAAAATTTTTTTTTGGACAGGAACCAGGAAAGGACAAAGGCATTGAACAGAGAGATATGAATTGCAGTTAAAGTATTCACCATAATTGACTTTGATTTTAGAAATTTCATTTTTAAGTACCTTGAGCTTTTGTTTAATCCTTTGCAAAATGAGACTGGCAGTGCCCTTCTGCAGAGATAGTTGGCATCAGATAAGGCAGCCCTGGAAAGCACCAGTAGAGAGCCTGACAGTGTGGGTGTCTAATACATGTGTGTTTTCCAATTCCTTACATTGTCATAATTTTTTTTAAATGAAATTTTCTTTGTTCCCCTTCATTGGATAGGAACATCTCTCTTCTGATACCCTAGGCTAAAGCTGCTTCTGGCAGATGGGAGGACCATTTCCATGTGGATGCGTCCTTGTGCTGTCCCAGGCCGTCTCCCTACTCACACAGCACCTCGGGTCCATAAGAAGCCAGCTCCTTATCTCATTACAACTGGGTAGTGTCCCTCATAGGTTCCACAGGCCTGGTGTCCATGTGAGGCTGCTCACCACTCTCCCTGAACCTTCCACAGACATCTTGGTGTTCTTTGCTGTAGGTCACTATACTCTGCTTGTCACTCTACACTGTCCCAAAGCTCAGTGGCCATACCACTGCCCTGGGTTGCTCCGAGGGACACAAGTCCATCTGTTGTTGCAGATGTGTCCAATTCCCAAGGTCACACAGTGATGTTTAGGAATGTGGGTAAAACTGAGACCCTTCTGGTTACAGTGTGCTAAACAGGGGTTTTAACCAACTAATGCCTTTAGTGGTTTAGAATAACAATTCAAATCTTTACTCAGAGCTCATGGTCAACTTTTGTAACACTCAGCTGAACTGAATCAGCATGGTGCCTGGTGTGGAAGGCCCACCTGAGGTTTGTTGCTAACAACATAAAAAGAGAACTGGAGGGGAAGATGGTGTGCTGTTGATTCTCCTGGAGAAGCTTGTCTGCTATTTTTTCTGATATAAAATGAGCTGTTCTCATCATCATAAGAACTCTGGTCTTCACTGTCACTGAGGATGGTCCTGTCAGGGGAGCTGTGACCTTTACCTTGAGTGACTCCAGTGCAGATCCCTCAGCCTGCTGACACAGATCCTTCATCCCACTCTTGTGACTTTCTAGTTTCTAATACTGACCTTTGGGCCTTCCTAGTGCAGATCCTTGCTAGAGACTTGCATGAGACTTGTAGTGGGCTGTAGGCCTCAGCTGCATTCATGGAGGACATTGCCATGGGTGCCATGGGCTTTAGCTCTTCAGTTGAACTCGCATAGGTCATGGCTGTGGGATGCTGGCCCTCAGCTGGATTCTTTGAGTCGCCAGTGTGTGGACAGATCTCTCTCACTCTTCTGCATTTGATTGTTTGGGTGAATTTTATGTAATAATCTTAAAAATTATTTGTCCTATATCAAATCCTTTCCCTGGAAACTCTGACTATAATAGCTTTCTTTTTCTGATACTTGGAAAGAGTTTGACGGTGAAGCTGGAGTTAGATTCAAACAACAGTGAGTGCCTGCTGACAGAAGTCTTTATCTTACTCCATAGGTTAAAGACTTGGATATTTACTTCTTTCCTTAGGACAAGCTTCTTCCAAATGGGCTCGTGAAACTGCCTAACCCTCTGGATTCCATTATCCCCCTTCACCCATAGAAGTGTCCAGATGTTTGTGAATTACAGCATTAAACAGAGTCGGGGTTGTCCCCAGGAGATACTTTAGCAACTACATCAATGGGCCTCAGGGAGCCTACCTGTACTCCTAGGGCAACAGATGTACCTAGAAGTCCAGGACCCTGCCACCAGCAGAGGCTGGGTCTTGACTTTTGTCTATCACAAAGCATTATTGAATTCCTTTCCTTCTCTTCATTGTTCATTTTTCCCTTTTCTTTTTCTTTTCACATATCAGGATTTTGATTAAAATTTCTAAGTTTTCTTTCCTTCTAACAAAGGAATAATTTCAGAATAAGAAAAGCAAAGGCAGTCAAACAAGAAAATCAACCAAGCAATATATTTACTTCAGTTGAACTTATCAACTTAGCACTGATAAAAAATATCATGGTTGAACAGAAATAAGTAGAAAAACAGGCTTTTCTTTCACATACTTTAAAATTTTCAGTGGCATAAGAGTTCCATCTACCATTTGAAATGTCCCACATGGGGCATATTCAAAACCTAAACCTCAATGGCAGTGTAATTTAGTACTGACAAAAAATAACTGTCAGAATAGAGCGTATTGCCAGAGAAACATTCCAAATAGATAAAAGTCAAGGTAAAGATAAAACAACCATTGCAACTGAACAACCATTGAAAGATTTTAGTACAAAAGCTGTTGTTGAGCAGATTTCTCTGGGTTTGCTATTAGGTTTTGGTATTGATTAGTTAGAGAATTATAGTCTCGCCAACTTGTGTTAGTCTTCTACATCTTTTTAGTTTTCTTTCTTTTAAAAAAATTAATACAGAAAAGAAAATACAATGCTTCAAATTCATCAGTGAAATATTTTGCATCAATTGTTGGATAATCAGATAACAAAGCTCCTTTCCTACTGAGGGACTCCTGAAGTAGATGGAAGAAAGTTACTCACATGGAACTATTTAAAATAAAATTGCAGAAGGGTGAGGTAGCACATGCCTACAAGCTCAGCACTCTGAGAGGGTAAGGCAGAAGACTGAAGCTCCAGTGCAGCCTGGGTGATTTAGAAACTTAGCAAGATTCTCTTGAAATAAGAAACAAAACACATGAAAAAAGGGATGGAGACATAGCTCAATGTGAAGGCCAGGGTTCAATCCTAGTATCTGAAGAATATTTTTTATTAATTGCATGTTGTATTATTGCCAGAGTAGTCATATATGCTGTTTGTAAATGAAACGAACAGCAGAAGCCAGCCAGTAAATGAAGACAGTTGTGTTGTGGTGGTGGTTTAAATCCCATCTACAATTCATAGATTCACTAGCAGCCCAAAGAGCGTGTGTGAGTTCTAGTGTGCATGCTCTCAGGAAGGCCCAAGGGAGCCTGATTAAAGCCAGGAAAAGAGGGGAAACAATGATTAACTCACACAGCCTGGGAATCAATTACCTCCATCCAGCACTTTTAGTATCAAAGCAGGCTGATCTCACTATTAGAAGCTGGAGAATGCACGAACTTCCTTTTGCTGAATATTCTATTTGAGGTTAGTGAAAGGCTGGAACGGTGTCCTCCAGGACCAAGGCATTTCTAGCATGTGGCTGTTGGTGCTCCTCTGCCTTTTCCTGGCCTCAGTCGACACCTCTGGTTTCAAAACCTCTCTTTAATAATGTGCAAATATCATCTGAAATTCTGCTGAACCATCCCATTAACACGGAGAAATCCTTGGAAATGTCCTAATGTGGCTCTTTAATTATCCGGCAACATGTTTAGGAGCAGATGATAAAGCAGGACTCAGTGGAAGGAGAAATGTTTACAGGACCATGAGGCTAAATTGGAAATGCAAATTGCTTATGATTATAATAAATCGCGTGGTTGGAGCTTTCTTTTTTTTTTTTTAATCAACCTCATTTTTATTCTGTCAGGAAGAGGGAGATAACAGTCTCACTCTTTATCTAAGTATCTCACATTTTTCAGTGGAAAATAAAGTTAACTATCATTTTTACCAATAACTTATTTACTTTTCAAAAATAACCACTCTGTGTCACTATCAGGTACATTCTTTTTTTTTAATTTTTAGAATTTTAAAATTTGTTTATTTGGTACAAGGATTCATTATGCAGTTCAGACTCATAGTGATCCTCCTGTCTCAGCCTCCTCAGCACTGGGATTACCAAAACATGCCACCATGCCTGGTTCCAAGACCTTCAGAGCATGCAGTACTAGGGACCAAACTTGGGACCTTGTGCTTGCCAGGCAGGCGCTTAGACTGCCGAACTATCTCCCCAGCCCAATTGTCAGGTGCATTCTACTTTATACTCAATGTGAGGATGAAACACATTTGCAATCATGCGATCCATCCTTCTGAGTATCAATGGAAGAAAATAAACAACAACAAAAAGCACACTGCGACGCTAACATTTTCTATCTATGGTACAGGTTTGTGGGGAGATGCCTAGTTCCTGATCACCTCTGAAGATCTGACATGTTAGGGCAGGAAGTGAGGGACTCTTCTTTAAGGCAGGCTCCAGTGGAGTTTCTTAAGCATAAAGTATATTGGGACAATGTTGCAGTCTCAAGACTGAGATTTGTGAATGAGCAGCAGAAGGGAAAATGACTATCTTGGGCTGGCCAAATAGCTCAGCAGGTTAAAGTGCCTGCAAGCAGGCCCAGGGGTTGGGGGATTTGATTCCCGGGCCTGCTGTGCCTGCCCCGCCCCCGGGGCATGCTGAGACAGTAATTGAGACTGGGCGTGGTGGCACACGCCTGTAATCCCAGATCTTGGGAGGCTTTAAACAGGAGGATTACTATGAGTCCGATCTAGTAGTGAGACCCCGAACACCCTGTAGACCCTTCCCTAAAATACAAAAGAAATAAAAAGAAAATGGCTACCTTTTAGGCCTTGTCCGTGATCTAGTATGGACAGAAAATTTATATTTGGAGCAGAATAGAGACATCAGAACTAGTCCTGGCATGTGATACTGAGAAATACACCATGTAGTCATGTATATATGTTCTCTATATAACCCTCATGCCTGCCCCACAATATATCAAATAATAGACACTCAATAAATATTTGTTAAGTCACTTTTTATTTTTTTTCCACCCATCCTGTAGGGAGTTTGTCCAGTTTCAGAGGTAAAAAGGATTTTCAAGAAGCAACAAGGCCAATTTTAGCAGTTATACTAGGAACAATTTAAGGAATAAAGAAAAAATGGTTAAAAACTTTGGAGGTTGTTACTCAGGCAATGTCAGGTAATGGTATGGTGACAATCATTAAAATCTCAGAGAATTAAAGACAGTGAAAAATTATTTCCCATTTTTGGAAGGCCAACAGGGATGTTCCAGCTGTTCTGTAAGGTGACTCTCTTGCAAGTGTGACACCGAGATGGAGGATATGTTCATCTAACATCTTTGTCATTCCCTATGTCAGATGCTTTCCAAACAGCAAGACAAAGAGTGAAAAGGCAGAGTATAGCTCATCCACATATTTCTCTAAGTTTCATTATTGACAACCAGTCACATGGGTTCATCAGATAGGGGAGGGCTGGGAATGTAGTTCAGCCATGTGTTTTATTCACTTTCTTCATTGCTGAGACACAATACTTGATGCCCACAAATTAAAGGAGAGATTCATTTTGGTTCATTGTTTATAGAAGTTTCAGTCCATACTCCACTGATTCCAAGCCAGGACAGCCCAGTAGAGGGGGACAGTGAGGGAAAACCTGTTCTCAGCATGGTGGACAGGAAACAGTAAGAGCCAAGGAAGGAGCCAGAAAGGAGGACATACACCTGGTCACACCACAGCAACCTGCCTCTTCCAACACTAAGAAAAAGTCAGCTAACATCTCCTTGATCCAAACACCTTTGAAAAGTCCTGCCTATGATACCATGTGGCACTGGGGAGGCATCTACTCAATGTGTACAGAGGAAGAAAAAAGAATTTGATGAGTAACTGGCCAATCTTTGTTATGATAAGAATCTAATACTAGTATTGCTGAAATAGACTAACAACATCAGGCTAGTGGCTAGAGAAAATAAAGCCACAATAATATTGTCAATGTATCAGCAGTCATGAAGACCAGGGGAAGAGTAGTCAAACAAGAGCAGAGACCGTGGAGGCAGATCGAGGTTGGTGCAGGGCAACTGAACAATGTCAGAGCAGCAGAAGTGAAGGCCAAATGCTAGATTTTTAAGGCCTGGGCTGCCTAAATCAGGGACTGTAAGGAGAGGCTTCTTGAAATATTGATAGGAAAAGAAAGTCACTTACGAGGCTGTGCCTTAGGCAGATTTCCTTTTATTTATTTATTTATTTATTTATTTATAATATATTTGATACAGGGTGTACAGGGCCTCACTACACAGATTGGACTCGTAGTGATCCTCCTGTTTTTCAGCCTCCCAAGTGCTGGGACTACACTTGTGCACCTCCACACCCAATGTGATTCGCCATCTCAGCGTGCCCCGGGGGCAGGGCCAGCAGGGAAGAGATCTCCTTTTTAGAACCAGATACAGAGGCTATTATCTTAGTTAGCCACTTACTGTTTATAATAGCTAGGCTTCTGAAAAGTGAAATTTATGAGTTGCAAGTTGCATCAGTTTAGAAATACACATATACATAAAATGTTCATGTCTTTCTTTATTGAATATCAGTTATTTACCAGGTACTATACATATCCTTCTGTAATTTGGCCAGCAGTCCTACAATGTATTAATTTTCCTTAGTTTCCAAGAAGAAACTAAAATTTGGAGAGGTAACTTTGTTATATGCATTGTAAGTGATAAACCAAGGATTTGAACACAGTGAATCTAGTACTTTATCCCAAACTACGGTATAGTACTACACATATTCATGTTTCTATAATGTATGTGCATATGTAAAAAGGCATATTTAAGGAAAGAGTGTGTCAGTAGCAGTTGTTGCTTAACAAACCACCCCTAAGATCTAGTGGCTTTAAAATAACTCTTCATTATTTTTCACAAGACTGTGGGTTGGCTGAGCAGTTCTGTGAATGTGGGTTGGGTTTAACTAATTTGAGTTAGCATCTCTCATGCCTCTTTGGGCACTTCCTGATCTTGAACAGCCCCAGCTAGGTGATAGACCCTGTTCCAGGGTGTCTCATCCTGAAGGAACTGGCTCTGCCATTCTCGGCAATAGCAACATTTCAAGAAGGATGGAAACACATAATGCCTCCTGAGGACTGGGTTTAGAAATAGCACATCATCAGATTTTACTTGTTGACCAAAGAGACTCACAAAATCAGCACATATTCAAGAGTAGGAACGTAGAATCCTCTTCTTTCTTTTTGGCTCCGAATGCCTTCAGGGCAGGTTTGGCTGGCTTGAGATGTGGGGATCAAACCACAGCAACCTGAGTCTGACTGCTTGGTTGAAGCAGTCACTTAAAGAACTGAGCTAAGGGGCAGGCCCCCAGAATTCACTTCTTGAGTGGAAGAGCTGAAAAGTCATTTTGCAAAGGACTTGGATGTGAAGCAGGGTGCAAAACAGGGCTATGTTTGCAATATACCTACTATTTCTAATACCTTAGTTATTTTCTTCCATGAAAGTAAGAAGTGGAGGGCTGGCAAGATAGCTCAGTGGACTAAGCATTTGGTTAGGCAAGCACAGGGATTGGGGTTCAATCCCTGGCACAGCATACCATTCTGGGCCCAATCCCAGACATGCTGAGGCGGCCACTAAGACCAGGTGTGGTGACACATGCCTGTAATCCTAATGCTGGGGAGGCTGAAAACAGGAGGAGCCCTACAAGTCCGAGCTGCGAGGTGAGACCCTGTACCAAATACACTAAACAGAAAGAGAAAAGAAGTGGATCCACAGAAAGATACTGTGGTTATATTAATTAGGCCAGTAATTCATGAGCCTTCTGTAATGTACACCTTTCTAGATCCTTAGATCTAAAGAGTTGAAATGGATAGTGTGTGAAATGGATAGATCCTTCTTTTATTCAGAGAGGCAGAGAACAAAAATATCCACTTCAGGGCACCAAATTCATTAAAACAGAAAATAGTCTCCAAGAATAAGATATAAAAAGGCAAAAAACTGGAAACTTGACTTCCTGTATGCCCTGCAAAGAAGAGAGGGGGGAGGAGAGAGGGAAGAAGCTGTGAATGTGTGATGAGCAGCTGGCTTTTATTTTTAAACACACTTTATTGGTACCCAGACTTTCTTCTAGATAAGTGGAAGAGGATTTACTAAGAAATTCTCAAACATAGAAATATTATTTTAAGTAGGTGCTAATGAGATTGACATGATATTCTCAGAATAAGTTTTTTTCTTTGTAATCTTTTTTTAAATTCAACAATGGTTGTTATATTGCACATCGTTGTTTTTAAATTGGTTGTTCAGATTACCAGGTATAAGCATGTGAAATTGGTTAAAAAAAAAAAAACTAAAAAGAAAAAATGTAAGCATTAACTGGTCCTTGTAATCTTTTTCTCGTAGCACATAAAATGAGAGAAAGAAACACGTAGTTCATGCTGAAAGGCGAGAAGTAATATATATTTCTTGTAAGACCAAAAGAAAAACTCCTTTGAATGCCTGAATCAGGCTTTATTCACTAAGGAAATAGGTTTTCCCTTCAGGAAGTACACTTTGATGTTCACAAGATTGAGATCCTTCATGGTACACTGTTGTAGCACTGAAGGCCTTTGCTCTGAGTGAGTAATACAATACCATCCCTGATAATTAAGGTTCTGTTGTATTACTTTGAGGTACAAAGGTCTGAGTAAAGTAAAAGTGTAACATCTGGAAAGCTGCAGAGTCACCCACACGCTCCCCCTTTTCTGAAACTACCTGGTAGTAAAGCTATTGACCCATAAACAAATTGTTTTGTAGGTTTCATGGTCAATTTGTGGAGCTAATTTCTATAAACTTTCATCAAGGGTTGTAAAATGTCTTTAGGGATCCGTAAGATAACATAGAAGACTAAGTAAGGAGGCTCTAAGTAAGTAGTGGAGACTGTGGTGAGCTGGAGAACACATAGTGCACCTAAGGGGAACTGAATAAATCTGAAAACTAACAAACCAAAACGCTGGGCAGGCCACTCCCAGGGAGCTGATGGTCAGATCCAACCTGACCGTGCCAAGGGTAGATCAACAGAAAGCTAGCAAATCTGATCACATCTCTCTTACCAAATCAACACAGGGATTAAAGACTTTTTTCTGTTATTCTAACACATTTTTCTTGCTCATTTGAAAAGTTAAAATGACATGATGAAATTATGTGACATCCTCAAGAGGCCCAAGTATTTTTGGTCATCCAGTCTGACAGTGCACATGGAGTTTGCTCTGGAACTGGCCACATACATCAGGAAAAGTAAAAACAAGCACTTGAGGATAGCAAAGCTTCTGAACTCTGTATTGACTCTTTTTTCTTTTTTTGTATTTAGTACAGGGTCTACAAGGTCTCACTACACAGATCAGACTCGTAGTGATCCTCCTGT
>NDGM011052628.1:0-10995 GCA_002564305.1 Octomys mimax | reverse complement strand
TATATGTATATATATATATATTTGAATCTATAAATGATTAACATCAAGGGATTCAGAAATTCTGTTTTAGGACATAAGTAAACAATTGACTTAACCATATACTGAGAATCCTATTGATAAAAAGCACAAAAGGTTAGCTGATTAGCATAAAATAAAATTCAAGAGACAGCATGGGGGAAAAACTCACTAAATTACAAAACCCAGTATTTTTGTTCTACCGTAAACCCAGAACACGCATTCCTAACTGCACCTGATAAAGTCATCAGCACTTGACTTTGAATGCTATTTCATAAGAAAGAAAAAAATTCAATAGTTTTCTTTGTGAATACTACATGTATTAAAAATTATTTTCTTTATTTTTGCATGCTTGGGGCTCTAACCCAGGACTTCGGGCATGCCTGGCAAGTGTTCTAACACTAATCTAAGTCTCCAATCTCTCAAAAATTTTTAAGCTTCAGTTAACTGCATATAAAATCTGACATAATATGAATACTAATGATAAACTTCTATCCAAAATACATAAACATTATTTTTTTTTTCCTGATAGCCCCAACTAATTTAATACCTAGCACAAATCAGATACAAGACATCTTAAACAGCTTTTGATTTAATCCTATGTCACACTTCTAAGAAAACGACTATAACCAATTAACACTTTCTTCAAAACATCTGAGGCAATAACATACTTTCTCTTTTCAGAGATTCTTCTTTAACTGACCCATTACTTATAAAAGACCCTGAAGACCCTGGACTGGGATCCAGAGCCCTCAGGACTGGGGAGACACAGTCTCTCACTCAAAAGTTAGATAAAGTCCAAACCCTACCTCTGCTTTAAAATAATACTAAGTTTAAATGCTTTACATTTATACCCACTAAACTACTATGAAGGATTTTAATTAAAGAGTTCCACCACCAAAATGCTGAACTTTCGCAGTCTATATTCTAGACAAAACAGTAATTTCCAGGTAACCTTTAGAAGATGCAATCATGGTGAAAGACGCATTTTTAGGATTGTCAGTGATCAAAACAAGGACTACACAAAATATTCCAAAGAAAAAGGAAAAGCAATTGGTATTTTATTAAACGAAGAGTTATACTGAAATTGAGACACAGAGGCTTACCACTCCCAGAGTCTAAAGAGTAGACACATAAAAATTTTCACCTACCAAAAGGTTTAGAAACAAATGTTAATAAAAATTAACAGGAATTGATACCATAATAAAAGATTTTCTTTCAATAATCTTTTTCAATGTTTCATTTTCAAAGTTCTTTAATTCTGAACTCTAGTTTCCAAAGACTTTTCTCTCAATTTTCAGAGTAAAACTATTTTGGGCTTCCTAAAATCCATTTAAAAGTAAAGATTATCTATCAGTTACAGTAAATTTCAAGTTTTCTCCTTTGCAAAGAACACATGTAGCAAAGGAAAATTTAGGAAACCATTACTAAAAGAGTCTTTCTCCTAAAGGAAATATAAAATTTGAATTTCATTATATTAACAAACAGTAACCCAGAGATTATATGTGTATATTTTGGGGGCTTTTTTCTGGGCTTTTTTGTTTTGTTTGTTTGTTTTGGATATAGGCCTCGCTATGTAGTTCAGGCTGGCCTTGAACTCACTATGTAATTTACACTATCCTTAACCCATAAGTATCCTCCTGCTGCAGCCTCCCAAGTTCTGGGATTACAGGCATGTACCACACAAGGTATGTGTACTTTGAGGTCAGGACCTCAGATCAAAACGATAAACAACGAATTATGAGGAATTCTAGTGTACGTATATTTCAAGGTATCTGCATTTGGCACCTCTTCTCCTGACTTCCCCCACCAAATACTTAGCACTTCTAAAACAGCTATTTTAAAATATTTTGCTCTAACATTTCATCTGTATTTCCTATTCCCCTAAGTAACATAGTATGATTAGTAGGATTATATACACCTGAATAAATACAAGCTTTCCCTCATATTTAAGGTGAGTCTTAAGGTGTACTTAAAATATACTTTAAACAAGTTTTTAAAAACTTCAGAAACTAATGCTACAGGTAAGTAATTCAGATTCTAAGAGACTGATATCTTAAATATTGTTAAAATGACAGGAGTTTGGCTACTTTTCAACAGAAATGATAGGTAAAGTTATTAAAACTGTTGCAGTAGTTAAAATTCACACAACAAGGTAGTACTTTCTCAAGTGCAAAGTACTGTAGAAAATAAACAAAGTGAAACTTAGTAAACTCTTACAATCTTTTATATTCACTACACTAAATGATCCCAACAATCTATTACAACAAACTATTAAGTATCCTATTACAGGGGATTTTTCTGGAAGATATTTTTGTTAAAGATACTCATTTGCAGTCTAACACCAAATACTATTTAATCCAAATACTAACTTTTCATTCCATATTGGAAGTGAGCACAATCTGAAAACCTTGTCTTCAAGCCTCTAGGCCTTAGAATAATAAAAGCTGAAAGATGTGTTCTGCAGACCAGTGTGCAAGAAATAGAAAAAGGTATTTAACTACTGTCTCAGTTTCTGTTACACTGAAATACAGAGGATTAGTATTCTTGTTTTGTTTTGTTTTGTTTTCGGCAGTACCGGGGAATCAAACTCACGACCTTGAGCTTGCCAGGCAGGTGCTTAAGCCACTGAGGTATCGCCCTGGCCCTTGAAGATTAGTATTCTGCACTTTGCAATTGTGGTTTTTAAAAAGTTAGAATTCATTAGCTTACATTGGTGAAATTTAATGCAGTCTTAAGAAAGAACTACCTGTACATGTGATGTTATGCTATCAAATATTAATTCCAGTTCTTAGGTATCTAAAAGTGAGAAAACATTATTTGTGGTTTTCATTTGGCTTCTATCTTTTAAAAGAAAAAAACAAAAACGACAAAAAAGAAAAAAAGAACAGTTCGAAAACAGGCTAAACAATAACAGTAATACCTCACATGTTATCTTCCTAGCAGTTATTCAGAGTGTAAGATATACACATGAGGGCTGGGAAGATAGCTCAGAGGCATAAGCACCTACCTGGCAAGCACAAGTTCACGAGTTCAATCCCCAGCCCCACATGCCATATCAGCCCTGGAACCCAGGGTACACTGTGCTAGCCCTAAAACGGGGTATGGTGGCACACACCTGTAATCCCAGCACTCAAAGGTTGACAAAGCAGGATCACTACGAGTTCAAGACCAGTGTGGGAGCTGCAAAAGTGAACACAAGGCCAGCCCAAACTGTACAGCAAGGCCCTGTCTCATACATACATACATAAGATACAGGCATGAAATCCTATCCAAACAGTATCAGCATAAACCTTCCTTTTCAATGAACTAAGAAATTAGCTGTTTAACTATCTTGTATAAAAAATATTTTTTTCTTTTCTCCTTTTCTAGAAATGATTCCTAACAGTATAGCCTTGGTTTCTGTCTTTTAATGAATTAAAAGTTGACTACTATTACAACATGAAAAACAACATGTTAACTGTAGGACAGAAAAGTAAAAATTATAGTCAAACTATAGGATGGCATACATTCTGTAACTATTTCAATTTCACAGATACTTTAATTTAAAAAGTCTCATTCCAAAGATGTATATTTTGCTATCAAAAACTATTAGAAGTAGAAGTAGATGTCGATGTAGTGAAAATAAAGTTGTGAATTCCACTATTAGGTCACATAGAAGATATGAAAAAGGGTTTTGGGAGTAAAGAGAAAAAATACCACATGCAACAAAAATTTTTAAAACACTCTTGAAGAATGAGACTTTGTAAGCCTAAAACATCTGACTAACATAAGGATGAAGGATGGAGTCTTGAAATGAATGAAGATATGTTCCACATGGGGGCACGATGAATGCCACAAATACACGAGTCTAAGAAGAGAGGTCTGAACTTTAGGTTTAAGTAAAGAAAAGAACTATAACGAAGAGTTGGGAGCTAAGAAGGCAAAATGAGATGAGATAAACCAAAATAAAAGTGGCATAACAAATGACATATTAAAATCAATAAAAAGGGAATAAGTATTATTTTCTAAAAAGGACAGACATCCCACAAAAATCTTAAAAACTTCTTTAATCATGACTGCCTATTTTCTGAAGTGCAGAGCTCCTTCCCTTTAAGAGTTAGATCAAATATAAGCACTAGAAAAAGGGCTATTAGAGATTTAGATCAGTGCCCTCAAATTTTAGTGTGTATATGAATCACTTGAATTTATTAAAATGTAAATTATGCAACAGTATTGAGTGGAGTCCAAGATTCTGCTACCTAATAATCTCACAAGTAATGGGCACAGAATTCTAGTCCATAGACTAGTTTTTTTTTTCCCTCCTCTGAAACCGGGGATTGAACTCATACCTTTGCGCTCCAGACTAGTTTAAGTAGCGAATGTCTTAGATAAATTTCTAAAAACTGGCCTTGAAATTAGATTTTACACTTGATCTTAGCCAAAAGGCCGAGAAGCAATGAAATTAAGATTTTAAAGAAATAGCAAAGTATTAACTTCTGTGAATTTCACTGAAAGAGTCAATAGAAGTTGTTATAAACAGCAAAAATAAAGATAAACTCACTGAAAGGGCCTTAACCTTTTAAAAAATCTACTAAATGTGTGTGTGTGTGTGTGTGTGTGTGTGTGTGTAAGGAAAAAGAAGTCCAAGGAAACTGAAGATCTTGAAACGTGAAATCATATTATACAAAAACTTAAAATTAATAATGTTCACTATGAGAAAAGGAATGATTTGTGCTTTTGTAGCAAAAAATAAAAATATGGAGACATTATGTCACCTGAGACAATACGTTCAGTGTTTTTGTCTTATTTATTGCCCCAAAACTTACTAGAGCAATGGATTTACTGACTTAGACAAGCATATATAAAGGTACTTGAAAAATAATTCTGAAAAATAGCTCTGAATAAAATTCACTGACCTATAAAGAACATGCTCCTGCACACTGCATGTTCCTGTGGATTCTGAATGCACTTGGTCATGCATTAATTGTGCTGGTCAAGCCTAGGGACATTTTCACACTTACATCAAATTTCCTGTGCCATTTAAAAGTCAGATGTACATGAAAATAAAGATATACAGAAAATCTTCAGCAAGATAAAAACACAAGGTTAATTTAAAAAATTATGTACAGATCCACAAAAGAATACCTTGTGCTCTGTGTTTGTACCTCCTGTACCAATCTGGAAAAACAAATGAAAAATTAGTGTGGGGAATACAGGTCAGTTTTAGGCCACTCACCTACCAACTGCCTGGCAGGCACAAAGCCCCAGGTTCAATACCCAGCAAAGAAAGGAAAACACAGTAGGGACCATGCATTTCTTCATTCTGATAATGGACCTATTGCCTTTAGAACACGGCCTAACTCTTCCACACAGTTAAAGTTCACAGTCCTAGATAATCCCTATTACTGTATTTCTTTAAGCAAATTCTCTTTCATTTTTAGACCTTATGAACAAAATAGTTATACATGAGTGAATATATCTGGAAGGTATATACTTCTTAGACAATGGCTTTAGTGTGCCACTTAATAGTTTCTGATGGACCTGAACTCTGTATTCCCCAAGGCTGCTGTGCTCCGGATACGCTACCAGAGGTGAGGGAGAATTTACACACAGGTTTAAGGTGCAGAATATTCAACTCCTTATACTTTTCCCTCCTCTAGGATTTTACCTTAGTGTACAGCGTCTCCAAATCCTTACCTACATAAAACTTCATCTTTCTACTTGAGCTTTATCCAATACCGAACATCGGAAAATTCCCTGAAGGAAAATGAACACGAAGATCACTTTATGAGCTTTTTTCTAAAGAATCATACCATCAGCTTCAGTGACTCTCCAAATTCTACATACAATGGAATAGGACATATATCTCTCAATTTTTATAATCTGTTGTAGTACCAAGACTCATTTGATACAATCTATTTAACACAGAACCAGTAGGTTCAATTTTTTTTTTTTTTTTTTTTTTTTTTGGTGCAGGGTCTCACTATGCAGCTCAGACTCGTGATTCTCCTGTTTTCTACCTCCATAGTGCTGAGACTAGAGGTGTACACCACCACACTGGGACACCATCACCCGCTCCACACCCGGGGGGAGGAGCCGGCGTGTCATGTGGGGCCAGGGATCAAACCATGGCCCTTGCGCTTACCTAAGCAAGCGCTTAGTCTGCTGAGCTATCTTGCTGGCCCTTAGACTCAATTTGTTACTGTGATTTTCATTTCTAAAAAATTGGTCTATTTCCACAATCTGCTTTTTATGATTTGTTTGCAGATATTTTAATGTGCTTCATAATTTATAATCAGTTGTTTTAAACCTGTGCCTACAGTTCTGATTCTGTGTCTGTTCTTACTGATTTTTTTTTTTGTATTTTAGAGAAGGGTCTACAGGGTGTTCAGGGTCTCATACTAGATTGGACTCCTAGTGATCTGCCCATTTACAGCCTCTCAAGAGCTGGGAATACAGGTGCGTGCCCCTATGCCCAGTCTCAATCACCATCTCTGCGTGCCCCAGGGGCAAGGTCGGCATATTCTTGCTGATTCTGATTCCTTAGTTATCTGTTTCTTCACACACATTGCTATCATTATTTATCTGAAAATGAATTTGTAGGAGTTCACGTCAGGCAAATATTTGCTTTAGACAGGACACTACAGATTGGATCATCTCCAATCAAGATGGGTTATATATACTTAGATGCACATATGTATGAATGGCAGTGTATGGCCATACTTCTGCTACTTTTTATAAAGTCTCTTTCCATTTTGTTTTCCTGTTTTGTTTAGAATTCGGCCAGTCCTCTTTAACCTCTATCTGGTTATAGGTTCTCATGTATAAAGTGGCCATCTTTTCAATAAAGTATTTCTAATGTACTTAAAAATGTACTTGATCCAGTGTATCTCACTAATTCCTATGAAAACGCTGGCCTAAGTAATTTAGCTCATCACTTTAGGAAGCCTGACACCACTGATACCTTCTCATTTCAATAATCACCTTTTAAGAGACCCTCCCTGTATAATGAATTTAAAATAGCTCTCCAAGTCACTCATCACTCTACCCTCTCTTGTTTCCTTCGGAGTATGATTACTCTACGGTACTACTTTATTTACTTATTGTACTATCCCTGAATCAAATGTGAGCACAATGAAGCAAGAAGCTTCTGTACCTATTTAGTATTTACACCCAGAATTTCCTAGCACAGTTACTGACATAGTAAAATTATTCCAATAGATGTTAAAAGAAAATAATAAATCAATAATCAAGATTGCCATCCTGCAGTTTTCCACAGACTACTACTACTATATTCTCCAAAGCTCTTTATTTCATTTTCTCTCTTTAGGCAAACCTACAATTTCTAACACCTCCATTCTATCTAATCCCTGCCATTTTTACTCGTGCTCTTCATGTCATCTTTGTATTTCCCAAAAGGTACAATGTAAGAAAACTTAACAATAGTCACCAATGGTGTTAGGGCTGGAGTTAGATGTCTCATTAGCTCAGTCATTTCCTGGCTTCAATCTTCCTGACACTGTAGAGGGACAACCTTGAGGAACAGGCTGCTCTGACGTCACCTCTACATTCTGTCATAACCCTCTTTGAAACTGCTGCCCAAGAGGTGGATGCTATGCAGACTCAGACAAAACCTTCTCACAAGCTCCTGATGTGTTTCCTACATTGTGTACTGTGTGTCCAAAAACTTCCTTACAGCTTTTAAGAGTCATAGATCTAGATTTTAATTTGGGGACTAGATCTGGGTTCCCATTAACCCTTTTCTGACACTAAAAAATTCTTCCTGAAGGGTATGTGAACCAGGGGTCCCGGGAGCCCCCCTTGCACCACAACCTAATAACAGGGCCTGCTATTTATCAACTCTACCTCTTACTAGGGCCTCTATATCCCGGAGATGAAGTTAGGTCCTAAGGATCTGGCTGGTACTTAGCGAAGAGTAGACAGCAGAGGGTTCATGGGAGTAATCATACTCTTGGCAGCTGCTCTATGCAGTCACACAGCACTAACTCCCCCAACCCCTCCTTCAGGACAGATGTGGTCAAAAACAGGCTTTCCAGAGCCCATGGCTTGAGCTAGATGACGAAGATTCAAACTATGCATGCTATTGGCTTTATAGTCAGCTCAGACTGACTCCAGAATCCCTCTCGAGCCAATTTAAACTGCAAAGTAGAGTTCCAAGGGAAGCTACATGTTCCTCAAGAAAGTCTGGTAGGTTCTCTGCTCTTTTTTGCTCAGGGTCAGAGATTGAAGGTATTTATTTTATACACCAAGCCCTTCAGGGCATCTCCCAGCATCAGGGGGGGCATTTCACTGCCCATAAAACCAGGAATCCCAGCTGGCTGTTTGACAGAGCTGACTTCAGGGAAAGGTGACTGGCACTGCTCATGTTTCCACTACTCTCCATTAGCTTCCAGCAGGGCTTTCCTTGTAGGGCTTTTGAGCATAAAGGAACAAGCTGGTTAACAACCTCCAGTGTCATTCATTTGTGTGATTTACCAAGTAGTTGTGACATACCATACTCTATGCTAGGTTCTACAGATAAAAGAGAAACAAGACAGTAAGAACTGCTCTTTCCAGTTTCTATCCCTTGAAAACCTTGGGTATAGACAGTCCCACTCAGTTCACCTCAGGAGAATGATTGCATCTTGGCCTGGTACTCCTTTGCTTTCAGCTCCTCCGATGCTTACAGTAGTCATGGCACCTTTAAAGCTTTCAATGATAACACACAGTCAACTGTGCTACATGTGCCACAGGTTTGTGACCACTGACTTAAGAGAATGAAATTTAGTTGGGTGACAGCTCTCAAAGCCACTACAGAGAACAGGTGCCAGTCACTGCCAATATTGGATCTAAGGTTCCAGTTAGAATCTTAATCCATCTGGAAGCTTAGATATAGGTGGCTTCAGGTGACTGCCTGAGGAAATTATATAATGCCATTTTGGCTCAGTATCTAGAAGAATACGAAGTCTTCAATTTGCTGCTGGGTGAAATCTTTGGATCTTAGAGTTAGGGTCTCTTATTTCCTTTCATTCATTTACTACACAGTTCATGAGACCAACACCAGTGGGTAATAAAGAGAAAAAGTGACCTTTCCTTTAAATGTTGATACCTTTCCCATGATCTCTTCCTGGCAGCTGTGGAGCAGGGAGCTAAAAGAGTCCTGGTAAGGTTGACCAGCTGTATCTGCCTCCTATGAACAACCAGTTCTGGTGATAATTGCTACAAATTAAAGAAGGTCATTTCCAAAGCAGCTACCACACAGTTCATTGTGGGCTCTGACCTTTGTGCCCACCTCATACCTCAGAAATAATCGAAAACTGGTAAATATCATTAGATGAGTTTCCGGTCAGTAGCTCAGGGAAAGAGATGGAGTCCTAGGCCAAAGTCTACGAGAGGCATCGTAGCAAGATTCTCCATCAACTACACAGTGTTAATGAAGACATTCTGTACTGTTAGATCAATTTCAGGGGGCTGTCAAAAGCTAACAAAGTGTTGCCTATTCTATCATGTGACAGTCCACTGGATTTATAACAACTTAAGTTTTGGCTCTTGGTATCAGAGAACTTTTGATCAGACACCAGCTCTTTCTCCTACCTGGTATCCCAGAGCATGATACTGGAATACTTTCCAGATAACATGTATCGAATTCTTGCTGTCTGTAGCACAGAGACAGCTGTGTTGTTTTTCCTTCAACAAAGTACAGTAAGACCAAAAGATTTCATGCTTAGTAGATGACTGCAGAAGTGATCAGTGGTTGACTATAAAAGTCTCCCTTTGCCAAAAGCTATAGCACCCTCTTCTCCAAAGCATCTCTTACTGGCAAGAGGGCTGGTTTCCTGTGGGCACTGCAAGTGCCACAATGCAGGGGCCTGTATCTGCACACCCAGGAAAGGCAACTGAGAAACAAGAAATTCAACAGTTAAATAACTATATAGCTCTGGTGAATGCTTTCATATCAAAGAGCAGAGACAAAATGAAAATCAAAGTTGGAAAGGGAGGAAAACTTCCTATACTTTTTTTTTTTTTTGAGAGGTCTCACTACTTAGGCCAAATTGAAGATATACAGGCTTAAAAGCTTACTTTTTCTTAAGTTACCAGCTGGTCTAAGTCATATAAAAATTGGTTTATATAGTTTATCAAAAAGTTTAAATTAATTAAACAAAAATTCCAAAGTAAATAAAAATTATTCAGAGAGGAGTCCTATTGATGAATAAGAGGTGTGGCAACCCTTTTGTTCATTAATGAGGAGCTCCCAATAATCTCAATAGTCTGTTAGGAGACACCCTCAATAAATTGGTCATTTGGTTCAAAGATAAAAGTCTTTCAGAAAAATTATAATTGGGTTTCTCTTAATGATTTTGGTATAAAACTAAATTTAGAAACAAAGGTTTACACATGTGTACGGCAACTCATTATTGTTAATCTCAGTGTCTTAAGTGTATCCAAGATTCCAAGTGTACAGGTTTTCTAAAATGTTAAACAAAAATTGCTTATTGTGATACAACTTTCTTTCAAATTCCTAGGAAAAAATAATAAATAAAATTGGGGGAAGCCTGTAATGTATATCCCTCTTAAGGATAGTTAGGTCAAAACTTCTTGTGTATTGGATAGAAAAGATTGGTTAAAAGGGTTATGCTATGTAAAATGAAAATGCAAGCATGTCACAAAATGTCTTAAGACTGTCCTACTACAATGTTGTATATGGTTTGATTTCTAAATTTCTGTGTACAAATGTGTATTTTTTTATCATTATATAGGGATTTAAATATTAGATTATCCATGGTTGTTGGAAAATAACTGTACCATTTTATGTCTAAGGTGTTTGATATTCAGATAGTAATGTTAAGCTCAACAGCCTCTGTCATAGAGTAATGTCATTAAGCTTCTCTTCTAGACATTTAACAACTGAAGTTTGCAGACAAAAACTGAGAGAGCTAGATGGGCTAAAAGGATAGCCAATATTTTGGCCCTAGCCCTTCAAGGTCAGTGAGGACTCAG
>NDGM011052616.1:0-16887 GCA_002564305.1 Octomys mimax | reverse complement strand
ATTCCACTGAGCTCTTTGTTCCTGATTTATTACGGAAAACATTTTGCACAATGTTGTCACTCCTGAGTTTTCCTGATAGTTTTACAAATTTGCTGTTGTATTTGAGTTTCTATTTTATAAAGGACAATTATCTTGAGTTTTTTATATTTTGTTTATAAATTGAAATTCAGATATTAAATGAGCTCAATCAAAAATGGGAAGTATTTATGTCTTAAAATTTTACTCTCACTTTAATATTTCTTGAATGTTTTCTGACGTTTCCCTGGCACACCATTTTCCAAATGAGTATACTTGCCCATGGTCCCTTATTTTATGTTTATATATATATGCAAATTATACGGGTATGTATAAGTGTTCATATATTATTCACACTACAGGTATCTCAGATGACATACACATTTACGTTTACACAGAAGCAGTACATTGATAAATGTATCCCTTTTTAAGTTACCGGCCACGGAGACAGTTCAGCGGCCTAAGAGCCTGCCTGGCAAGTGCAAGGCCGGGTTCGATCCTGGGCCGCTCCTGCCGTGCCAGCCCCACCCCGGGCACTCTGAGCGGGCCTGAGACCAAGTGTGAGCTGCATAGCGAGACCCTGTACCAAATACATTTAAAATAAGTCAAAAATAAAAATAAAATCAGGTATGGAAATCATGGTTTTTCTGTAAAGACCAGCGTAGTAAGTTATTTATTCTGGTATGTCAGGACTCCCTCGTGCCATCGGCCTTCTTCTACAGTAATGTGTCATCAGTGTGTTCTGTTTCCTTCCCCTCATCTTGTTTGCGGCAGAAGTTTTCTTCCAGTAACACTTCTCCACTTTTCAATAAGCTGAAGCAGAGCTGCTTTAAGGTTTATAATAGAGACGTTGACCTCAAATCTAAGTAAATAATGCGTAAAACGTTAGCAGTGGATTTAGAGTGCTTTAAGGCCGGGCTTTCCCGCGCGGGAGGCTGAGCCTGCGACTCGAGGCCAACGGCAGCCAGGCGAGCGGGGACGGGGCAGCGGGGCACACGCGCGAGTACGCGTGCGGGGACCTGGGCGACGCCGCGCCATCTGACCGAATGAAAGTGCAGACAAGGTACGTCCGGCTTTGTCTGACACCAGGCAGCGAGCGCCGGCAATCCTTTCTGGAGCGCTGCTGCAGCTGCTGTGGTGCCGGCCCTCCCCGGGGTTGGGGGGACTTCCGCGCTCAGGCTGCAAGCCGAGGCCGGGTCTGGGTCTGCTGACTCCGGAGGTGCGGAGAACAGGGGTGCGGAGAACAGGGGCGCGGCAGCGGGGCGGCTGTGTCCCTACCCCAGAGGAGCAGGGGGAAAGGGCTGGGCAGGGAGGGCCAGCTGGGTGCGCGGATGCGGAGGAGCCGGGGGTGTGTGTGGGGGTGTGGGGGTGTGGGGGTAGGGAAGGGGATGGGGTAGGGGAGGGGATGGGGGAGGGGTGGGGGTGGGGGTGGGGGAAGGGATGGGGTGGAAGGTGTGGTGGGGGGTGGGGGCTCCTGCCTTGGGCTGCAGAGAAGGATGGAGAGACGAGGCTGCAGAGACGGCCCTTGGGGTGCGGCGGTGCCAGGCCCAGGGTTCAGAGGGCGGCACCCAGAGGGTGCTGGCGGTTCGCAGGACCTCGGGTCTGGCTGTGGCTTTGGGACTGGTGAACCTCAGTATGAGGAGCAGACACACACACGCACGCGCACATGTACACACAGGCACACACACACGCGCACATGCACGCACGCAGACGCGCACGCACACACGAACCAAGAGAATCTATTTCTGACAAAGCTGGGTCCCAGAACAAAGGCCAATAGTATATGAAAACGTACAGTAGACGCAGAGCCAAAGAACGAAATGCAAATGTTTCAACCCAATAAATATACCAAGGGCCGGCCAAATAGCTCAGGGGATTAACGCGGCCCGCTTAGGCAGACGCAGGGGCCGGGAGTGCCATCCCCAGGCCTGCAGTGCCGCCCCGCCCCC
The DNA here is from genome assembly GCA_002564305.1 of Octomys mimax. Taxonomy (NCBI): domain Eukaryota; kingdom Metazoa; phylum Chordata; class Mammalia; order Rodentia; family Octodontidae; genus Octomys; species Octomys mimax. The sequence continues at coordinate 14,923 of NDGM011052616.1, read as the reverse complement.
GGGGTGTGCCGATGTTGAGACCAGACTTGGTGGCGCGCCTGCAATGCCAGCACTCGGGAAGCTGTAAACAGGAGGATCACTATGAGCCTGATCTACTCAGAGAGACACTGTATGCCCTGTCCTAAATAAAAACAAACAAAAACTGAGGTAACCCAGTAAATATATACCCAGAGCTGCAAAATAATTATTCAATATAAAACAACTTAGAATTGATATGCGCATTAGAACTAGCAGAAAATACACTAAAACAATTTATATTTAGTGAATATATTCGAAATTTTCAATACAGAGCACGCCTCAGTTTCACTCGCAACAGCCTTGGGGCGTTTTGGTTTTGTGGCTGCGCCCTGTTTATTTCCTCAGAGGCTTATTTGGGGACAGTTTGTTCCCAGGCTCCTTTTCTTTCATGAAGACTGAGTGATGCGTAGCATCCCTTGCCATCTTCCAGCACTTACACAGCGGTTTACAGACCAATTTAATGGAGAGATGAGATGCGCCAAGCGTATCTGTGCACAGTGCAACGCTGAGGGTCCTCACTCCTGCCACAGCGCCCCGCCCGGGACGGCTGCCGCCTCCCGCAGTGCCCACCGCCCCAGCAGCCCGCTGCCCCCGCACCCCGGGAGCCGGGCCCTTCCCACACCTGCGGATTACATCTACCTTCCGTGAGATTTCACACCAGTGCACGAGACACTGGGAGTGGTCACACGACCTGTGGTGTCTTTGGCTGACACGCTGTGTGGACCTCCGTGTCCCACCCGCCCACGCACCACGTGGCACCCTCGGTGGTGGCCCTCCTTCCCACGAAGATAAATAATGCTGACACGAGCATCTGTGCACGAGGGCCGCACGCCCATTTTCGGTTAGGTTAGGTGCATATATAGGGAGAAACAGCAGTTCGCTGGGTGACTCCGTATTGATTTATGGAGGGACTGAAAGCCTTCCCAGCAGCTGCACCGCTCCACATTCCCCAGGAAGGTTTCTGCGTGGTCAGCCCATTTTCAGTACCAGGTGCTTTCCTTATTTTTACAATTCTAATTGGTGGGCCAGGGGAGATAATAGCTCAGTAGAATAAGCGCTTGCCTGGCAAGCTCAGGGTCCTGAGTTCAATCCCTGGTACTGAAAACAAAAATTCTAATTCACCAAGAACGTGTGCTTCCTAATGCCTGCCTGTGTCCGGTGTCTTTTCGTCCACTGTCCATCTGTCACGTCATATAAGGAACCGCGTAGTATTTGAGCTTGTGTGCGACTTGTTTTCTTAATATCATGCTGTCAAGTGTGTTCATTTTCCTACAGATGCCTTGAGCTCATCTTTCTTTATGGCAAAGTAGTATTCCAGCGCTTATAAATACCGCATTTCCATTATCCAGTCGTTGTCGATGGACATGCACAAGGTTTCCATGTACCTCACCATGTACTAAACTAAAATCAAAATGGATTAATTATATAAATGCGGGAAGAGAAGTACTTAAATTTCTAGAAGGTGAGCAGATACCACTCTTGAAGCTGTAGTCATAGGCAGGACCTTTCTGAACAGAACTCTGACGGCAGGAGACATAATATTAAGGCAATAGATGGGGCCACATCACTCCTAACAGCTTCTGCTCAGCAAAGGAAGCAATCACCAGAGGGAAGGGACAGGGACAGGTGGGACATGCTTTCAGCAAGCTCGTTCTTCCACTAGGGACACATGTCAAAATTATGGAAAGAAGAGAAGAAGATTTATGCTCCCTAAGTTAAGAGACCCAAACAAAAAAAGGGGAACAAAGGGACAGACACGTCTCAGAAGGACAAAGGACTGATGAACAAGTGAAGGCCTGTTCAGCATCGCTGGCCATCACAAAAACGCATTTAAAGCTGCACTGAGTTAGCACCCAGAAGCAGTGGCCACACGAAAAGAATCAAGTGATAAAAAATGCTGCCCTTCTTCTCCCTTGGTGGTGGGTGTAGACGGCGCTGTCGCTGTGGAAACCAGCAAGGAAAGTCTTTGAGAAACCGGAACTAGGCGCTCCGTGCACTCCGTGCGCTCCGTGCTCCCCTTCTGGGTTCCTTGTGAAGGAGTGAAAGGCGTCCTCCGCAGTGGGCTGTGCACACCCACGCCTCCAGCAGCACAGCGGAGAGCAGGCCTGGGGAGTGGCTCATTTTTAATTATGTTCTTCAGGAACTGAGATTCATGTATAGTGCTTTCTTGGTTTTTGAATTTTTATTTATTGTATTTTGTTTTGACATTTTTATTTAGTTATTATTTTACTTTTTATGTATTTGGTACAGGGTCTCACTGTGCAGCTCAGACTTGTAGTGATCCTCCTGTTTTCAGCCTCCCAGCTCGGGGGTTACAGGTGTGCGCCCCCAGGCCTGGTCTCTGTGGCTGGCTCCGCACGCCCAGGGCAGGGCTGGCACGATGTTCATGTATTGCGTTTATTGTATTTAGATGTTTTCAGGGGTATTTACACAACCTAAGGCCCTGCGCTCAGCCCCAGCATCAGCGTAACCACCTCAAACAGCCAAGAGCAGCAGCACAGGAAGGGGACTGCTGTAGCTGTCCCGTAGGCACATACTTAGCTGAGATGACAATGTAGGAAAATGGCCAAACTCCTAAACTGGGTACACAGATTTAATGCGATGTCCACTAAGGTGCCGTCAGCACTCCTCACAGAGTTAGAGTGAACAACCCTAAAGTGTGTTGGAATTGTTGGAAATGAGTAGGTAGAGCCTTTGTGCACTGGTGCAGGCAATGACCTGGCAAACGAAACTCCAGCTCTACTGGGGAAAATACAGAGCGTCACAGCCATGATGTCACCTGACTAGCGAACTTGGGCACAGCAAAGCCCCCACACAGGGAAAAGCCACCCACAGAACGAGCAAAATACTTCCCGGTTATTCCTAATAAAACCGATAAAGAACTCGAAACCCCAAACCGGGGATTGAACTCAGATCCTTCCGTTTGCCAGCCAAGCGCTTATCCTACTGAGCCATCTCCCCGGCCCCCCCCCCCAGCTGGATCTTTAAAATGGAAGCATGCTGAAGATCAGACCATGTGCTGAGTAGCTGGCTCGTAACTTGCTGGGCTCACCTGTTCCTGAGATGGTCCTGTGTTCGCTGAGCCAGGGTTCTTGGGGATACTGTAGCATAACAACTGGGGAACATGAAAACTGTTTTTTTCTTGAAGAGCATAGGGAGATAATTTGTAGGGTAATTTCTTAACTGAACTTCATCTTAATGAAGGTGCAATTGACGATTTTCATGTGCAAGCCACACAGCGTGACTGTATTGTCCCCAAGGAAAGCTGAGGCATTTTGCACCATGTTCCTGACACACCGCTTGGGCTTCCCAAGACTGCGGGCAGGTTAAGGGGAGACCGCGGCAAGACCAGAACTGGACTGTGTAGGGAGTGTTGTCTGAGGACTGGGAGAACCAGCCCTGCATGTAGAAGGGCCCCCCTATACCGAGAGGCTAGGTCAGCTGTTCTCTGGAATGCTGGTCACACAGTGACACAAACAAACCAGAGCCACTGATGTCACCTCTGTGTAGCTCACCGTACACCCCCCACTGTGGACCAGGCCTGGGGAAAGGGTGCTGGGGTGCCCCAGTTCACCTAGCACCACTGGACTCCCCAGATCTCTCTGGCCATTGCCCTGTCAGCGCACTGTCGCCGGGCCTGCTGGTGACTCCCGCGCAGCCTGCTGTCCTGAGGCTTCCTAGATGTTAGCTGTCCAGCCCAGGGCCACAGGACACGGCCCCTTTCTGGTGAGTCTCAGCTAGTGCTGTACTTTCCTATTGATACTTTCACAAATCTCATCTTGCTCAACCACCTCCAGGTATTTTCTGTAGTCACTCAGCAACCTACTGCAAGGCCCCAGCGCGGTCGCTGTGATGTACGGATCTAAATGTGGAGTTTATAGCAGCATAAATGTCTCCAGTTTCAACATCAAGGGCTAGTGTGGAGGCTGAGATAGGGAGCTGGGGTACAAAAGTAATGCACACACAAATTGATGCACAGTACCGAACAGGTATGACTGTCATTTTTTTTTTTTTGTCCTATCTGAATGATCAGGATAGAACTTTATGTGCTGAACAGAAGCAGAGAGCGTGAGCCTCTGGGTTTCATTTCTGGTCTTTCCTGAGTAGGCCTCCACCTTCCCCATCGAGTTTGACGCTAGCTGTGGACAATTAATGTGCATTTTTCGTCATATCCCAACAATTTTCCTACGTCTGTACTTCACTGACTGTTTGCACTAAGAACAAACACTGCATCTGCGCGCTGGGACAGCAGAGTGGGCTGCTGAGGGATGCAGGAGAGTGCGCCAGAAGCGTGCGCTTGTACCCTTCTTTCTGTCAGCTGGCTGCGTTGCGCCGACTGGGCTCGGTTGGCTGACCCGTCTGTACATTTCATGGCGGGCTCCACTGGTTGTAAATAATGTTTCTAAGGTGCCGTGAATTTCAGTGTGCAAGTATGTGGTGTAGACTTTTTGTATTAGTATTTATGGAGCCTAATATTCTATAGTTTCCTTCATGCTTTTGTCTGGTTGTGGTTGGGGGGCAAGGAATGGCCCCCAATGCTTGATTTGCAAAAGTTTCATGAGAGGCAAAGCAGTCTTCCATTACTTGACTAGTTATGTCCGCTTGTATTCTTCATCACTATTATGCCATCAAGGAACGGCTGGGATGAGTTGGGGTGCTGCACCCCCTCTGGCTCTCAAGGAGAGCATGGCATCTTGCTGGTGATTCTTGGAGCACTGGTAGAACGTCTTCCTTATTTCAATCTTTCACAAGGCAGATTTTCCAACTGAATCCGTCCTTCTGAAAATCGAGTCTGCTGATGTACCATTCTCTTGTCACCTGATAAAGCGGTAGAAGGTGAACAGCACCATCCAGCTGAAGCACTAGAAGTTCAGCCTGAATGCGCAGGAAGCCGGCCCCCACGTGGCTGAGCAGGCCGCTACCCTGCACTTACCTCAGCATCCCCCCACTTGGGGTATTCCTCCTACAGCTGCTTTGTGGCTGTGGATTTTTTTCTTAACTGCAGAATTGCACTGTGTCCTGGCCTCCTGTGTCCCAGGAGATCCCCATCTGTGGCCCAGCCAGACCTCGAGGTATTCCTCAGCAGACTCACTGTGGTGACTGAGGAGGAGACACTCAGGAGACAGAGCTCTGAAGCTGAGCTCCAGGCAGTTGTCAGCCAGCTTGTTAGCGTAACAAGTCCCGTGACAACTGCGATGCTTCATTTACAGAAGTTTCAGGAGAGGCGAAACAAGGTCTCATTACATGACTAATTAGGTCCTCTTGTACTCCTCATCATTATCACGCCGCTCTTCAGTGTGGTGCTTTAATTATGCCCAGAGGGGTCACGGGAAGCAGGCGCTGGATGCAAGTTGCCTCTGTTTATGGGACTGGAATGGCCCAGCAATATCAGGATACGTCCACACGGTCCGCAAGACGACAGTGGCATGGTTGGCATTGCCCAGAAACCTGCAGTTTCCCCTCCCTTGCCCGACTAGAGGCCAAGCGTGCTGCAGCGTGGCTGTGCTCGGGCGGCTCGGCAGTGTGAGCTCGCCAGGCTGCCCCGTGCCAGTTGGGACAGGTCACAGCAGCAGAAAGACGGGCACCAAAAAGATCACGACAAGTCATTGTCACGGAAGTACAGTCAAGTCCAAGTAGAAGGAGAAAATAAGGGACCTTCCAATAGTGTCTTCGGAGTTCGTTGAATCATCTAAGTTGATCAGTGAAGTTATGCTTATTCAGCTTAAATCACTAAAGCTTTTGTTGTACTAGACACACACATAACGATTCCACATTTATGGCTTTTAATTGTGGATATATGGGGGAAGATGGGGATTCAGTTACGTTAGATTCCAGGCATCTCATAGTTTTCCAGCTACAAGGGGTTTCCCACAAGGGGTTTACTGTGAGAGCTCAGGTTCGCTGCTTAGTTTGCAAAAATTTTTATTTTTAAAATGGAAGTCTTTTAATAACTAACACTGCGTGTGTTGGATGTTATGACCTGATATTATGGAATGCATGCAGGTAACAAGTGCTCGGCACAGCGAGGTGGACAGCACATCCCTGGGCTCAGCTGGTAGCGCCACGAGGTGGGGTCACAATCAGGGGCATGGCTCAGGGAGAGGTGTTGGCTAAGGCCAGCAGGGCCAGGCTTTATCTGCCGGCCCCCAGCCCCCTCAAGAAGGAAAAGCCAATATCTTCCTTCCTCTTTAACAAATACTGTGCATAGTTCTGTAATGCGTATCATATAACTAATACACTAATAACTGTGCCATTTTAGCCTTCCCCGTGTACCTTAGTGCTCCAGCCCTGAGTGTCCCGCACACCCGCCTTCCCGGTCCTCCCTCTGCCCCTACCATGGCGTCTTAGTTGGGGTTCTTCCTGTGGGGACGTGGTTCCTGGCACCCACACTTCATAGGAGGACTGGCTGATGTCGGACTCAGTTTCAGCCGCTTCGTTCCATGGTCCCAGCGGAAGTGGCACCGGGGATAGGCCTGGAGGAGCAAGCTGTGCACACCAGGGAGGTCCAAAGGCAGAGAGGAGGAAGGAGCCGGGAGGAGGCGGCCCTTCCAGTCACGCGCCCGGAGTGCGCCTCTGCACAGACACCGCCCTCTGTGGGCATCAGCTCAGCTCTGAGCTCTTCCCTGGAGGAGTTCAGCACCCCTCGACCCATCCCCTTCCAGCAGCCTCCCCTCCGAGCACAGGGGACTGTCGGGGTCGCTCTGCTTCCCGCCCACACGCAGTGGCCACTGCTTCATTCTCAGTCTGCTTTTTGTAAAATCATCCACATATAACTGAGGTCATGCACTACTTTTCTCTCATATCTGATTTACTTCACTTAACATGATGACTTCTAGCTTATGCACATTGCGGAAAAATGGCGGGGTCTCCTGCTTCCGCTCCTCCTGGTTTCGCCTCTCTAATCACTTATCCGCACCCAGGGCGCCCGACGCGTCCTGCGCAGTGCATTCTTGCGCAGCCATCAGATCGCCCCGCGCAACCTCCTGAGGGCCCTAAGCAGACGACTGCATGCCGGCGAGCGCGAGGCCGGCTACCGGGTCTGGAGGGTGTGGGGTGTGCAGCGGTGGTGAACGAGTGCTGTGTGATGACAACGGTGAGAAACTGTCGTGCAGTAATCAAAGTGAGGGGACCGTAGAAAATGAGGTCCTGTATGCTTCACAAAAGCAGAGTAAAGTGTTTAGAGCATTTTGGCCCTAAACATGATTTTTGTGGAAACCTAAAAATGCACACAGGGTACATGAATAATTTGTAACATTTCTAAACACCAGAGAATTGAAAACCAAAACCACGTGGAGCTGTCAGTTCAGTCCTGTAGAAACATGAGAAAGACAGACGATGACCAGGGCTGATGAGGGTGCAGAGAGGAGGAACGGAGTAGCGTGCACATCCTGGATGGAGGTGCCTTTAAAAATTGCAAATAGAACTCACTGCCTTGGATCTGCCCACTCCACAGCAGGCGCAGAGCCGAGAGAGAAGCTACAGCACGCCTGACACTCCTGTGCTCCGCGTGTCCTGCAGAACTAGGACCCTGCAGCCCCAAGTGGGAGCAGCAGCAGCGCCCACCCACAGGTGGAGGGAGAGGCCTGCCACGTGCAGCGAGCCCGGGGCGGCCAGCAGGGCGGAGGTCCGACTCTGCAGCGGCGCAGGCAGAGCTGCACACAGAGGAGGCGGCGCGGAAGCCCGGGCCTCTCCTCTGTGCCGGGTCCGGGTCCGTGTGAATTCTTCCTCGCGTTTCCTGGCATCACCACCGGCCTCTACATGGCTGGAGAGAAAAAGCTTGGGTCGTCATAACCTGGACAGGTTTACGTCCGCTTTGTGTTCTTACATTTGGGGTACAGTGGCTGGGGAGGGGGGTTCTGGTGACTGCGTGCGACGCAGTCATCTGCCAGGAACCTTGCAGGGGCTGAAGGCCGTGCTGCAGCTCTACAAAAGGCCTCCGCATTAGGTTTCCGTGCCTCACTGCCCTTCGGCTGCTCCTGCCTGCTGTGCACGAGCGGCCTCGTGCGCCGTGTGCCATACACGCCCGGCTGCGCGCACCTGCGTGCTACGCTACACTATTGCCGCCTGGTGACATCCGGCATCATCACTCCTAGTTTTAAACCAAGAAGTCACGAATTTGCCAAAAGTATTAAAATTAAAAATTGAAAACACCTGAAAGTAAGGAGAAAAACGTGGTGATTTCTCTCCCTGATACTCTCCCAGGGAGTCTCGCCTGGACATCGAGCTCTGCGGCTCGCGGAGAGGCGCTGCACCGCCACACGCCTCCACTAGGGGGCGCCGCAGCTCACTTTTATTCGTCTCAGGATTTTTCTGTTTGCTTTTTTCCCCCTTTTCTTTCCTCTTTTTTCTTCTTTTCCGTTTTCAATATTATTTTTTCTTCGAGTTTCTCTTGAATTTTTTATACATTAAATAGCTTACATCTCACATTTTCTCATCTCTTCATTTTAGTTATTTTTTAAAATTTCCAAATTCTCCCATTTTTTCCCACTCCTCTATTCTTTTGTTATTACTGCCTATTATTTTCACTTTTAACCCCTATTAGTGTGGGGACCTCCCTTACTCTCTGTCATAACTGCTGCTTCCCATGCCACTGTTGATGGTGGCACCCCTGCTCCTTGCCACGGGTTTGGCCACGTGTCAGCACCGGGGTCTGTTTGTGGAATTTTTATTGCAGTTTTCTCCTTTTGTTGCAGGCACTACGTGAGGTGCAGGTACGCAGGATACGCAGGCGGTTAGAAAGAGACTGGGTCCAAGACAGGGACGAGGCGAGCCCGGCTGCGGCCGAGCGCAGCAGGCGGGAAGCAGGGCCCAGCTTGCGGACCGGACAGCTCCGCCTGCAACCCCCACAGGGAGGGCAGCTCCGGGCTCTGCGGGGACCAGCAGCCGCGGCCGGCGACCTGAGCAGTGTGATGGGCGGAAGCCACCCTGCAACGTGCTGCAACAGGGCGGAGCAGGCCGGCTCGCTCCTGCAACGTGCTACAACAGGGTGAGCAGGCCGGCTCGCTCCTGCAAGGTGCTGCAACAGGGCGGAGCAGGCCGGCTCGCTCCTGCAACGTGCTGCAATAGCGGGGAGCAGGCCGGCTAGCTCCTGCAACGTGCTGCAACAGGGCGAGCAGGCCGGCTAGCTCCTGCAACGTGCTGCAACAGGGCGAGCAGGCCAGCTCCCTCCTCTGCTCCCGAAGGGCTTGTTCTCCTCCCTGCGGGCAGGCCCCGTTTTTCTTCCAGATCCATGTGAGCTAACCACTGCACTGGCAGTCAGTTCTACTGGTTGGCTGTAGTTGGTCCCAGAGTTCCTGATGACCGGACTTCACTGTCTAAAACCCCCACACGAAGCGCCTCAGGGCCGCCACCTGTCCAGCCCCTCCCGCCTCTGAGGAGCTTTCTCTTAATGGAGCTTCCTTGTGCTCCGCCCCGTCCCCGACTGCGTCCTTCATTTTTGCAAGATGTGAAGTAGAAACGTCTGAGAGGCTGGGCGTTCCTTCCCCGTAGCACTCTGGGCGCTGCTGGGGACCCATGATGGAGGCTGGAAGAAGATATTGGGAGACTCAGCTGAATTCAAGCAGCTACAATATTTAAATGATAATGGAATGCCCTTCTCTGACAAAACTAACCCAAAAAGTGGGATAGAAATGAACGGCCCTTTTATAACTGAATAATCAAAATAGCATAGATATACAGCTGCAGTCTCTTAATTCAATGAATAGAGAGGTTTGTTCTAATAGTGTTTGAGACAAGATATCATGTCTGCATCTTGTACAGTGAATAACCACTATGACAATAATATGCAATGTGTTAATTCTTGAAAATGTGCCAGTAATTGGTTGTGACGTTTCTCATCGATATTTGTTTCTCAATAAAGTTATTTTTTAAAAAAGCATATTGGCTCTTAAAACAAGATTCTAACTTGTTGCTGCCTCATTAACAAAGACAAACATAGAGCGAAAGTGAAAGAGTGGAAGATGATAGTCCATGAAAATGTAATCAGGAAGCAGGCAGGAGTGGCTGCGCACACGCGATGGAGCAGATGCCAAGGCAGAGCCAGAAGAGCTGAGGAAGGCCGGCCGTTGCAGGCGTAGTAACGCGCATGGAGACAGGACCTTGCCGACGCGCAACTGAGCAGCAGCCCAGCTTCAGGAGACAGACGTGACATAAAGGGTCGCACAGGTCCCCATCAGTGTTCACTGGAGACGCCAAGAGCTCACGCTCAGCAACAGACGAGTCATCCAAAGACCTCATGCAGGAACGGCAGGGCTAACTTGCACCCTTGGCAGATGCCTAGAGCACGCTCTATCCAAGGACAAAACACAATGTGCACATGGGTCATGGAGTACTAGCCATAACAGGCCAAATGCGTGGTCCATGGAGCAAGTCTTGTCAAATACAAAATATTTGAAAGAATTTTTTAGTTTAAAGAGACTACAAATAAGAAAAAATAAATTACAAATGATAATTTCCAAACAAGATTACAGGAAATCAACAATGGTTGCTATATTGCTTATTATTTTAAAAGTAGTTGTTCAGATTAGCAGAAATAAACATTTAAAATTGGTTAAAAATTTAATTATTCATTGATTCTTTCAGTAAACCAACAGAAAGTAGTGGCACCATTACAGTTTTTGAAAGAATTTCTTGCATCATTTTATGTCATAGTTGAATAAAACTAGAAATCAGCAGCAAGATGAACTTTAGGAATGATATCAGTGCGCAGAGAATGGAGCAACTAACTTCTGAGGGGTCAGCGCGCCATTGAGAATGTCAGAAAAGTTAAAATAGATTTCAAATTGAAGTGGAAACACAACATACAAAAAATCTCTGGAATACAGCAGATTTAAGAGACAAATTTATGATTGCCCATGTCCAAAAAATATCAAAATATGGCCTAAGGACTTGTCTCCAGTTCTTAGAAAAGCAGGAGAAGATGGAAACAGCACAACGGAAGAGAAGAAGACACATCCGATGAAATGCACGAAACGGCCGCTGCAATAGCAGGGGCGGGTCAGTGGAGCAGGGCTGTGCCTCTGAAAACAGAAGCAAGACACATGAACGCGTTGCCCAAAGGGCCGCAGCGAGTCCGCAGGAGCAGGGACCAGGCGGGGGCAGGGACCGGTGCTGTGCCACCGCAAGCCGAAGGGCTGAGGTAGACAGCTTCAAAACCTTCCCCCCAATCAATAAGAGAGTTCAAACAAGTGTACACTAAAATAGCAATCCAAAAATCAAGGCAGCATGTGGAACACAAGCAGATGAATGAGGAGCGATTACAACGGAGCTGGTGGGCTCGCCTCCGAATTCGCCAGATCTGTGAAGTCCCACACCAAAGAGCCTGAACTAGTCCTGGGAACAGAGTGGGAAGGAACACCTCCAAACCAGGCAGGGACCCAGCAAAGAAATGGACACTGGGCCGATTTGCTTGATGAAAATGGATAGAAAATCCTTCCTAGCACATTCGCAGATTGAATAGAGCAAAACATTACAGTATCGTACAGCATAGCCAACCTAGTTTCGTCCCAGGCTTCAATATACATGAACAAACGAACACAACACACTCCATCAATAGGATCAGTGATGCATGCTACCAGATTTCCTGGATCAATAGAGAAAAAGCTTTTGACAGAATTAAAGTTTCCTTCCTGGTAACTGCCCTGAAAGGGCAGGCACTAAGTGTCGTTGCTCAGTGTGACAAGCGCTGCAGGCACAAGCCCCAAGCCTGCTTGGATGGGGAGGAAATGGGACTGCAGCCTCTGAAGTCCAGAAGGAGACGCGCGTGTCCTCCCTCACCGCTCCTGCTCAGCACAGCACTCGGCATCCTAGCTGGAACTCATGGGCAAGAGGGAGAAGCGGCCGCGCTGCAGACCGGAACGGAGCAGCCGGGCTGTCCCCCTGCGCGGATGGCGCAGCCACACACTTAGGGACCGTACAGACTCAGGGCACTTCTGCAGCTTGCCAGCAAGCTCAGCAAAGTGCCAGTGCTGAAAGCCAGAACTGAAATGTGGGGCAGTCTGCCTCTGCCACCGCGAAACATCTGAGAAAGGAACCGGTGAAACGCTTCCGTTTGACACAGCTTCGGTATCAGTGAATCACCGCGGAGTCAGCCCAACTGCGAAGGTGGACTAGCCCACAGTGAAAGGCAGGGCAGACTGAAGAACCAAGATGAAGAAGACCCAGAAGCGAAGATTTCCATGCTCACAGATCTGCAGAATAGATATTGTTAAACTGGCAGATCACCCAAGTTTTCAAAGGTTCAAAGCAGTCTCCACTGAAAGGGCAAGGCACTCTTAAGCAAATAGAAAAATGTTGTAAAATTTTTATGGAAACACAAAAGTCCCGAGTAACCAAAGCAATCTTAGGTAAAGTAGAGAGGATGGAGGCCTCGAGTCACCTGATTTCAAGTTATGTTACAAAGTAACAAAAACAGCATGGTACTTGTAGACTAATGCAGTAGCCCAGTGGGCAAAGAAACAAACCACATAATTACAGCCTGCGTTTCTGTTTATCTTCCTCAGCCCGTGTCTGCAGTATGCCATGTTCTTATTCCTCCTGTACAGTCATTGTACATACACAACACAACCCGATTCCCTCCTTCTGAGGCCTTCCCTCCCTTTCTTATGCATCCCCTCTGTCTCAGCCTCTGACTCCTGACGAAGGGCCCGAAACAACAGTGAGAGAAGGCAGCCTCATAGACCTGTCTATGAGGCCCCAGGAGAAGTGGCTTTGTAACCACTGCTTGGGGTTTTAAATTTTATTTATTTATTTATAAATAGCATGTCCGAGGCCCCAGGAGAAGTGGCTTTCCATGGGTAGAGGGTGGACTAGTTTCCTGTCTCCCACCCTGTCTAAAAGTCAGTTCAAAATAGACCCAGTACCGAGGTAAAACTCCAGAGACTAGGAAGCCGTTAAAGGAAGTATAGAGAGATGTGTGGAGGCCTATGCACAGGAAAGACTTCCTAGCAGAATTTCAGTATCACAGAAAATGATGCCAAGAGCCAAAAAATGGGATTGCATCAAAGTAAAAGATTCCTCACTAGGACACAAATAACAAAGGGAAGAGGCCACCTGACAAGTGGGAGAAAACATTTTCTAGATATTTTTTGACCAATGATTAATATCTAAAATATATGCAAAATTCACAATTTAACATCAAACAGCTCAATCAAAACTAGACCACTGCATTTAAAACACGCTTCTTGAAAGGAGGTCAAGTGCCTGGTGAGTGTGTGAAACCCTGCTCATGTCTGTAGCCGCTGGGAAATGTAAATTAAACTACACTTGGATTCCGTCTCATCCCAGTGAGCCCGATGGTCAGCAAGCGTACAAAAATAGGACAGATAGGTGCTGGGGAGGATGCAGGGAAAGAGAAACTTCCTACACTGGTGGTGGGAGTGTAGCTCAGTAGAGTCACTATCGAAATCGGTGTGGAGACACAGCAAAAGATTAATAATTAAACTTTTATGTAAACCAGGTACCCCGCGCCTTGGTACGTGTCTGAAGGAGTTAATGTCAGCATCCTTGACGGATACCTGCGTATGTGTGTTCACTGTGGCACAGTGCACCGTGGCCAAGTTACGACACCAGCCCAGGTGCCCGTCAGTGGATGAAAGGGTAAAGAGGATGTTGTTCCTATACACACTGAAGTGGTATCTAGTCATGAAGACCAAATTATATCATTTGCAAGAAAAAATGGGTAGAGCCAGGGAGCATCATATAATAAGGAGTGAGACTGGAGTCTAAAAACGATGACATGAAAATGGGAGGAGACTGTCACTGGAGTGGGTGTAAAGCAGGGTTCAGGGGTGGAAATGACCAGGATGTGTTCTGTGCATGTCCAAGAGCAGCATATTCAAACTCATTGTTCTGCACATTTAATACAAAGTACATTAAGTCGAAAAAATACGAGAAAGAGATAGGAGACTGAGGTATTAGGGTACATTAAGAATCTACTTGTTCTGCTAGGTAAATAGATAGTTTCCAGGGCTGGGGAGACAGCTCAGTGGTCTAAGTGCCTGCCCAGCAAGCACAAGGACCTGGATTTGATCGCTGGTGCCGTAATCTGTGTATGCCTATAATCCCAGTACTGGGGAGGTTGGGACAGGAGGATCACTATGAGCTCAGCTGCACAGCAAGACCCTGTACCAAATAAATAAATAAATAAATAAATAAATAAAAAATTAAAAGACAGTTTCCAAAAATGTTGTTTATATGTAATTATGAAATAACATAAAGAGAAATTTGTGAACATTAAAACTAGGTTCTTTAGTGATGAAGGCATACATTCACTAACCCTATTATATTTTTGGCCATCCTGGTGCTTTGGACCTGACTCTCTTCTACCCGGTGCCTGTGACTGACCCCAAGCAGTGGTTACACGGTGACACACTTTGGCCCTCAAAATCACAGTGAGGCGTTGCTAAGGACACACGTTTTGGAGAGAAGAAAACTAAGAGCAAAGAGAGGGCGCATTTCATCAGCCCCTCTTGCGCAGTGAGCTTTAACCACTATACCTTGCCATGAGAAGGTTTCCATTGCACACTTACGCTCAGCTAAGATATGACCCAGGAAATCACACGGCACCAGGAAGCCCCTCCCCGTCCCCGTCGCATCCTGCCTGCTTTCTGTTTCCTGGTAGAATTCCAAGCTGAGAGCCCCTTTTCTCTGGCACACTGTAGGGCCAGATACTAAAGGGTAGCCATAAAGTGAAATCAAGAGACTACATACATACCAATTTGATATAAGGTTGGCTTCAAATTATTAGCTAAGAGGTGTAACAATAAAGTTAAATTGATGCACAGGAAATGCATGCATATATATCTTAAAAAGAATAAACTTGAAAGTACCACTAAGTTCTTAAGTTTTTTAAATTAATTTTATTGAGAAAGAAATAGCAATGAGACAGTTTCAAAACAGGTTAGTA